>JAOBBB020017082.1:0-15741 GCA_025331005.2 Zoanthus gigantus | reverse complement strand
CAAATCAGTTCAAATCTCGGCAGAGCCGGGAATCGAACTGGGGACCTTGTGGTCGGAAGGCAGAGATCTTACCAACTACGCCAACCATGCCCGCCCATAATAAGAAATAGCCCCGGCCATATTCAAAACTTAAAAATCTGTATTAAGAATGTTTTCATTCAAAGATCAGTCTGAAGTTATGAAACCAACTTGAAACTAGCCGATTGATCGATAAATTGCCGAGATGGAAAACAACTTGATTACATTTGCTGGAAAACAAACCAGAACGCTATCATCTTGGGCAGACTGTAGATTCGCTGATTGATCTACACTGATACGAGCCCTTATAACTTTCGGTTTTAGCAAAAAAGCGAAAAGAACAAACACTTACGGGTTTCTGGCTGCCATGATTCTGCAATATAAACATACGAATCAAAAGATGAGAACTTTAGCACTTAAAATGTCCTAAAAATACACTATTTACTTTTAAATAGTTCAAGTATTAGTATTTACTTGATTACATTAACAAAACATATCGCAACTTACAGAAATCACCTTTTAAATACGTTTCGTCCACAACAGAACGGCAAAACACCAATTCCCACGTCCAGGACAACAGGTGGACGACGATTCAGGCATGCGCAGTAACTCTGATTTTAGAGCACGGACTTCCGCTCGTCGTCCTCTAGGCACTTCATTGTCGGTGCTTAAGGTCCCTATTATACGGTTTTGTGAACGTATCATATAATAAAAATGAATATTGTAGTGAACATGGCAGACTTCTTGGATATAGAAGTTGAGGAAGAGGATAGTTCTTTTAGCCACAAGCTACTGACTAGCAGAAAGTACAAGGGAAATAATTCTGAGCCAGGCATCATTGTCAAATTTGTACAGAGAGATACATCATGCATTGTATCTGCTAACAATTGACAGGTAATATTGCCGCTTTTAGAAAAAGAGGGATTGCATGATCACGCCTTTTAGTAAAAAATATAAAGCACAGTGCATCTTTCTGAAGACTTAACAACTTGTCTAATTGGGTTTTATTTGCTTGTCCCCACACAATAAGCCCATGAGATAAATACGAGTCAATGAGGGAAAAATACTGTAGATACTGATGAGCATATGAGAGGGGACAAGATGTCTAAGTTTTGACACACCTACTGTTTTACTGATTTTTCAGAATCAATGTGGTTTTTCCAAGATAGTTTAAATCAATAAGGACGCCAAGATATTTAATATATTCTTTACATTCAAGATGTGTTTGTTATGGGATCACTTATACCTAAATGGAAGTTTTTTTCTGGTAAGAGCGAAAGATAACGAAAGTTGATTTTTCCTATTAAGGGCAAATTTGTTGGATATCAGCCATTGATAAACGCTATTTAATTCAGTGTTAATGTTGTGTTTTAACTTGAAGAGTAAAAGTGAAATAAAATTGCTCATGGCCTATCGCTGCCATAGTATACTGTCATGTTTTAGGGGCAACAAGAAATTTGCACGTGTATGATTGAGCGAGTATGGCGGATACGTGGAAAAATTATGAACAAACTATGGCAAGTGAACGACTTGGAAATAAGAAAAAGAATGCATCAAACAACATCTTAAAGAAAGAAGAAGTAAATATACAGCAGATGAGCGCTGATGTATCTAGTAAAGTGCAAAAATACTTCTGGATTTGACCCAGAGAATTCGTCCCGTACGAGTACAACAAAGTAAGCATTTCCAATATAAAGGAAACTTGCATGAAGCATTTTGCATCTTCAAAATTGGGAAAAATGTGGTCTGTGATATACTAGCTGGTGAACAAGGGCCTTCTTGTACTTCAGTTGATCACATTCCTAATCTACGTGTTGTTCACATTCGGTTTGTGGAGACAGGAGCCACGAGTCAGAGTTTCATTGAAACTCGGCCGTCCAAAAGGAAGCGATCAATGGAGACGGGTAGTAGCAGTTCTACCAAATCATTACTGTGTTATGGCCAGACAAAGCCCGAGTAAAGCTTTGCCAAAAAGTTTATCAGTTACTGATATACTAAAGTTGGGGAAAGTCGTAGCTTCTAAAACCAGCACCAAACAATTAGAACTTTTTTACGTTTGATATTAATGAAATGCCTTGGTCTGGCAATCCAACAGTGGTTGAGCTCTAGATTGAAAAAGACCCATTTGGGCAGAGTTTTGTGAAGCATTGAAAGCAAATAGCGAGACACATGGTTTTGCCAATCACACATGGGTGTTAAAATCGTATTTGAAGACGGCAGAGGCAATTAAAGAAACCAATCAAACCACTGAACAACACACATGGAAAGTCGTCCATATCCATATGCTTGCTCGACATTTTGCTTCAAAACTGGAACTCCTTCTTGAAAAAGAGAATGTTAAGGACATTTATGTGGAAACTCCTAAATTTAAGGTGTTTCTGGGAAGATGGAAGGAGACAAATGGGTGACAGTTGAATAATTAATTGATGGCACTTTCACAAAATACCTAAATAACAATGGTACAGTGTGTAGCAATGTATGTGTCAACAATGAGAGAAAAGTGTGAAAGTCTTGCCCATTTCTCTTATGAACAGTCAGACAAAGAATTTATTGTATTGGACATGCAGGGAACTGGGTACAAATTATATGATCCTGAAATTGCCACCAAGAATATACTAGACGGGGACGAGCTTCTTTTTTCGACTGGGAGCTTATCAACCATGTCCATAAACAATTTTTTTGACAATCATGTTTGCAATGACTTCTGTGACATATTGGGCCTGAAAAAACTTTAAAGTTTTTTTCAGGTTACTTAAATTTAACATCTGAACATTTGAAATGAACAGTTTTTATTAAATTATAGATGTTTTGTTCTTCAGTTTGAAACAGATTAGTTGTTTCCTTTTGGATAATATACGGAACATTGGAATATTACACTTTCTTCTGTTCACTGACAACATAGATTTCAAGAGGTTTTAAACAAGCAAAAATTAAAAACCTATACATGCATCCCTCCGGAGTTTCAGCTTTTTACTGGCGCACAAAGCATTCTGGTCTAGGCCCTGGGAAAAAGTGAGCACCAAAGCGTATCAAGACGCCATATTTTATATATAAAGAAGCATTAATATTACTGGCGATTCTACTAATATGTTCCAAATTATCGAGTCTAAAACTATGAAAACTTCGCAAAATATGTCTCTGGTGATCGTGAAAAAGATCATGGATCCATTTATAGGGTTGCTTTAGCCGAAATCTGTGAAAACAACGAGTACTTCAAACAGTCTTACGCTCGAAGAAGTAAAAGCGTGGCATGTTGATGCTTTGAAAGTGAATTGTCCAAAAAGAAATTTAAAAGTTTCTGGATCCAAAGCAGAGCTCGTAGCTCGTGTATTTGCTGCATCAGAGATGAATGTCCCAGTGCAACTAACGGCAGATGAACTTATTTCAAGAACAGAAACTGAAAAGGCCAAACTACTAGTGGTTTCACCTAACGTGCAACTGCCTGACCCTTTGTCTCTGAAGGACAATTGCCTAAGAGAAAAGGATGGACTGACATCCTGGCCACTAATTTTTCTGAGTGACATAACGATGTTTTTAATGAGGGATCACCCAGGTAAAGATGTAGATCTACAGGGAAAGCCTTCCGTCTCTGCGAGGCAGGCTTCTTGAAATAAGTAGAGTACCAAGAAATTTCTGATTCTAAATGCTGTTTCATGAAGGCTAAATGTACTCATTCGATGAAAGTAAATCATGTACCACATACTGCATGGTATTTGTGTCTTGAAAAATAAGGAAAGATTGTTAGTGCCTACTGCACTTAAGTTGCAGGGTAAGTTCCTATTTTTTTTATTTCACTCGCACTATTGAGCTGTTTATTTTTGTTAAAAGGCAAATACATTCTGCACAAGCTTGAATAAATGTTATTTAGTGTCATGTATGCTAATCCTGTCAAAAGCAATACATTTGTTGTGAAAGCAAAACAACTGAACTTTAGTGACTGATTTATTCGGTTTTGCCAAACTGCTTTATTTTTTTTTATTTACTTCTAGGATGAGCAGCTTCTGTATTCATATCACTGCCCTGCTGTTTAGAATAGAAGCAGCAAAGCGGAACGGAGTGACAAATCCAGCCTGTACTTCTAGGCAATGTGCCTGGAATGTACCACATAAGACAACAAAAATCCAACCGACGAGAATTTGTGATATGACCTGGACAGCATCTAACCTGAACAAAGGTGAATACTGTATTTTTATTATGATTAATATTGTTTGTCAAAATAACGTGAATTAATGGAGGCCTATAATAGTACGGGGAACAGTATACTCGTATCTCAAGTTATAAATCATTTTGTGTGAAATGCTCATGTTTTATTTTTTGTTTAAATGTAAAATATTTCAAAAATATTTAAAAATAGTTATGAAGGAAAAAATTAAACACATTTTTTGTTTTTTATTGAACTGTAGAGCCTACCAGACCTGCTGTAGATTGCCGGCGGACTCTATTCGTATCACATCACGAAGTAGTACAACAAAGTGAGGAAAAGAAACGGAAGTTGGCCTATGAAACCTTAAAAGACGTGCTCCCAGAATCCAGTTTTATTTTACGGTGCAAAAGTGAATTTGAAGAGGTTGAAACTAATACAATAACAGTTGAACTTCATGAAACTTTGCCTCAACCTTCAAGGCAAAATTTAAGCCCTCTTGAAATTCAACAAATTGAAAGTGCTACTATTGGTCAAATGGACAACGAAAAATGGAAGGAGTACAGGAAAGGTAGAATAACTGCCTCAAACTTTTATCGTGTATATACAAGAACTGAAACACTTAAGAGACATGGAGGTGATGCCTCAAAACTTGTTGAAAGTTTGACAGGATTAAGCTCACCACCAGAGAACCTTGGTGCTCTTAAGTACGGTAGAAATATGGAATCCGCTGCTAAACAGAAATTCATCAAAGTATTTCAAAACGAACACAAAAATACTCAGTACAAGGAATGTGGATTTTTTATTCATGAGGAGAAACAGTTTATTGGGGCAACCCCTGATCTAGTAAAATGTTCATGTTGTGGTAATGGAGTTGTTGAAATCAAATGCCTATATTCAATTGTTAATGAAAACCCCTCATCACAGAATCTCGCTTACCTTGTAAGTGATGGTGACTCTGTGACATTAAAAGAAAACCATGCTTACTTTTGTCAGATCCAAGGACAGATGGCAGTCACTAAAAGAAACTGGAGTTACTTTTTTCTCTTCACACAGAAAAAGAAGCACATCCAGAAAATTCATTTCAATCAAACATATTGGAAAAAAATTGAAGAAAATCTCACATGGTTTCATAAGAATTATTTAATTTGACTTAATTCCATCCACATTTTTGAAGAGTAGTTTATTTACATGTTCCTTTGCCTTAAAAAAAAATCAGCAAAAACTGTATTTTACTTGGACTTGTTTAATGGTAACAATCTCATACCCATAAGGCATAAAGTGCTTAAACAGTGTCAATATCAAGTTTAAAATGCTGTCTAGTTACTATCATTCAACCAGAACAGAATAGCTGTCAAAATAAAAACTATTAGAAAGTTAGTACTTAGATTTAATTTCATAAACATAGCGTAAACACAATATGATTGGAACTATGTGCATTCAGATAGAACAGAAAACTGATATTTTTAGTTACCGCTTTTCATGCACTTCTCATCCACTATTAATACAATCTTCATTATTAAAAGTAGTTTCAAGCTTTTCCCTGAGAAAAATAGCAGGCGTGCTGAAAATAGCACACCTCAATTCAGTTAGGCATGTGGTGGTGTGTGATTTTATTTTTACGTGTATAATAATATACATGAAAAAATTACTCAATTCTGATTGGCTGAGAGCAGTGCAGTTCAAGTGTAATATCAGTGCAAAAAGTGTAACACCGGTACAAAAAGTATAACACCCGTGCAAATTACACATCAAAATTCAGAATTATGATTGAAAGACATCAGGAAATTTTTTAAGCCAATGATATCACTTAAAATGATGACGAAAATTTTGTGCGGAAACTTTGAAAAAGGTTTTTTTCGAGTGAGAGAAATTAAAACGGCTGCATCAAATCAAGAAAGATTTACGCTGGCCACCGATGATACAATTGAAGAACTGCGAAATGGTGCAAAAAATGTCAACACCAGCAGAAGTACGTCGTTTTGGTTAAGTGTGTGGAAGACGTGGTGCGAAGGAATGAATATAAGCTTTGAATATCGAGGAACACGAACCGGCTGAACTGAACAGATTACTCGAGAAATTCTACGCCGAAGTGAAGAACAAAAACGGCGGAGATTATGAGCCAGACAGCCTTAGAGTCATGATTGCTGCCCTCGACAGACATTTGAAAGAAAAACAGTATCCATTGTCGATCGTAAAAGACCGGGAATTCCACTCGTCGAAACAGGTCTTGGAGGGAAAAGCGAAATTACTACGACAGGCTGGTCGAGGGAAGCGCCCAAACAAAGCAAGAAATTTGACGAAAGAAGAAGAAGTGCTATGGAAGGAGACCAAGTTCGGAAGTACAACCCCAGAGGCCTTAGTGAACACAATGTGGTGGATACTTACCCAGCATTTTGGTCTCCGTGGCCGGCAGGAACACCACGATATGAAATTGGATGACTTCCAGCTTTGCAAAGACGACAACGGCGTGGAGTTCGTACAGTTCACTGAAGGGCAAACCAAAACACGACAAGGAGGCTTGCACACAAAGCTCCGTGATTTTCAGCCAAGAATGTTTGCCGTTGGTGGAGAAAGATGCCCAGTAGCTCTTTTTAAGCAGTTTGTGAGTCGCCGACCGGAAAACCTGAAGACGACAGGTCCATTTTACCTCTCCATCAAGACAAACAGAAAGCCAGATGACAAAGTGTGGTTTAAAGTACAACCAATTGGGGAAAACAAAATAAATAATATAATGAAGAGCATTGTAGCAGATACCAGCCTCGAAAGCAGCGACAAAAAGTTCACCAACCACAGCGCTCGCAAAACGGTTGTGATCAAATTGAAGAAAGCGAACGTCGAGCGGTCGGAGATTGTAAAGGTCACCGGACACAAGAACATTCAGTCATTAGATGACAACGACGAGGCAAATGAAGACGAGCAGCGACAGCTTTCGTATGCCATTTCAGAGAGGAGTAACTTCAATCCACAACCGACAGTATCCAGAGACTTTCCTGGCAGCCAACAAGAGCCGCTTGCCTCTTCAGCTCAATTTCTTCAACCGCCGAGAGAGCGAATGCCATTGCAACCGATTTCGACGCACAGTTCATCAGCGTTTGGATTAAAACAAAGTTCCACATCGTTCAATCCGAGAATGATGAGAGCTCAAGAGCAAAATCTGTTGAACACTTTCAACCACCGTCAGGTTTCATTCAACTTCAAGAGATGCAAGTCTTCAAGACAAGCCATTCCAAGTGTGAAGCCCATTAAGCGTCGTCGCGTCCATATAATCGAGAGCGATTCAGACTCCGATTAAACACTGAGTTTTGAAATCCTTTTTGCATTATTTTGGCTTCAGATTCCTTACAAGTTTCTTGTTAATCTTATTGAAAAATTGAAAACGTTCTTCGACGATTCCATGTGCAATTATTTTAAACGAATCGCTTTGAGTTGATAGCATCGACGTCATCGCCAGTGTCACACTCGGGAAGAGCAGCACGACTGGGTTGAGCATCCTGCCCCCGACTCCTCAAAAAGGAAAACCTTCAATGTTCAAACCACACAAAAAGGAAGTAGAGAGCGAAGCGGAGAGCCATCCTTCGTTAAACACGAAGGTTACGACATGGCTCAGTGATGTGGAAATCTCACGTCGACAGAGGTGGACCGAGGAAGACACCATGACACTCTCCATTCCCTCCATCGCCATCGGCCAAGTGCCTACAAAACAAAAAATTATGGAGATATTCAATGCCGACAGCGAGGCAAAGAAGATACTTGAACGTGAAGGGGAGGCGAGAGTGTACGAAAAAATAAAAACTCTATTCAAGAATCGCTCAAAGCGCCAAAAACTAAAAATAATTCCTCAAAAAAAACAAAAAAAAATTTTAAAAAATTCTTGTGAAGTGAAGCCGAGAGCCATCCTTTGTTCAAAACGAAGGTCAGGACAGTGGCTCGATGCTTCTCACAAACAAAAATACCAAAAGAATTAAAAAAAGTAAAACAAAAATACCAAAAAAAGAAACAAAAAGAAACAAAAAAAACAAAAACATTTCGTATATATAGTTCTTGTTAATTTTTTATCTTATAACTTTATTTTTTCAGCGGAGGGTCAGGGATAAAACACGAGCTGGGGTAACCAACCCCCGGGGAGTGCCCCACCTTCCATTCAGCTGAAACCAAAAGATTATTGGAGTGCTAAGCTTCCGGACCTCCACGTGGTGCACTCTGGAAAATTTGTTCTTTGCAAAGGCTAACGCGGAAGCACATTTGTACAAAATAGAAGATGAACCTTGCTGCTAATGGAGCGACGTGAAACGTTACTAGGTTCGAATCCTAGGCGAGGTGTTCTATGACTGTACGATTTGTTAGAGCCTCCTGTATGCTAACCTCTTGGCCTATAATTCTGAAATTCACAGGGAAGGTGGAGTGGGGTCCGGATGGTCATTTAACGAAATTAGGATGACGTCACAGTTCTTGCGGTTGCTTAACAACCACATAAAAATCAAATTTTGCCTTAACCCGTAATTCGATTTGAACAAAATTTTTTTTAGCTTCTTTTACGTCTCAAGATCATCTACCGTACGAAGTTTCAGATCAAAAGCTCAAATTTTTGAATTTTGACAAACTTTAGTATAGTTAACTGTGAAAAAGTTAAAAATTACAAAGATCGACCTAAAATGAAAGAAAAATCGAGTCGGAAAATTATTTTCCAAAATTTGAAGAAAATTTTCAAACAATCTAGAACCTTGAAAAAATTGTGCTAAAAATTAATTAGGTAATAAAAAATCTTCCTGAAATCTGGTAGTCGTTTTACCACAATGGTCAATTTACCACAACCCCATGTCAATTTACCACAACGCACAGGTCAATTTACCACAACGCACAGGTCAATTTACCACGAGGAACCTAACCCTAACCTAACCTAACCTAACCCTAACCTAACCTAACCTAACCCTAACCTAACCTAACCTAACCCTAACCTAACCTAACCCTAATTAGATTCCTGAGCCAGAGGTTTATGGACCGTCGGTCAAAAATCAAAATATCTTCAAAAATATTTGAGATTAAGACTTCAAATTAGTTTTACTTTGTTCTATTTTTTATTTTACACAATCTAATACAGGTTTGAAGCCTCTTATATTTTTGATTTTATTGAGGTTCAAAGTCGCCGAAGGTCCATTATCCTGCAGTTCAGGTTAAGCGCGAAAAAAAAGAGGGTAAGAGTTGAAAGTTTTATTAGATTTTAGCATGGATCGAACCCCCTTTAGGGTCCTTAACCTTGGCTTACCCTCACCACGGATCTAAGATTATCGAATTTTGAAAAATTTTCCAAGTGTCGACCATATGACCCAACGCCACTTGCAAGACTTCGAATTTCAAATTATCTCCTTTCGTGTCTTTTTGAAATAATTTCTTTAATTTATGAGGGATTTCGCTCACGTGTTTCCTGAAAGTTTCGCGTTCATCGGTGAAAGTTTGTGGATTTTATTAGACTTAGTGAAATTTGGGCAATGGCTGAAAAGCGGTCCATTTGCATGCAAAACAGTGCAAAACACACTTCCCGAGTTTTAAAGTTTGCTGTAAAATATTTTGAAATTCTGTTTCCATGCGTTTATACTACTTTTAAAGCTCTTCAATCTAACGCAATTTGCTTTTCGTACCCTCTCTTTATCTTGATGTTATTTAAGATTAACCAAATTTTGGAAGTCCAAAATCATGCAAACTAGGTCACGTGAGAATATTCCATGGTTTGGATATCTCTGGGTTCGCTTGTTCGAATCAGCTCGAAACTTTGACAGACTACAGATTTTAGAGTATTTTGTATGTTGGGTTACGATTGGGCGCCAAGATCCTTCAAAACGAATTTCTGATTTATTTACTTTGCACAAGATGTTTTGAAAACAACTCGGAGGCCCATCTATACTACTCTTCAAGCGCTTCAATCAAATACCATTTGGAAGTCTTAACCTTCTTTTATTGTGCAGAAATTGCATTTTAAAACTTTTTACACGGGCCATTCTGCATATCACGTGACTTTTAGTTATTCCATGTTTCGGCTATCTGCCCGTACGTTTGTTGGAATGAGCTGAAATTTGCAGGGATTGTTTCTAGAACAATCTAACACGGTTCTACGAAGATTGAGGTCTTAACCTCTGATTTTACAGATTTTAGAGTATTTTGTATGTTGCGTTACGATTGGGTTCCAAGATCCTGCAAAACAAATTTTTGATTTATTAAGCTTGCTAAGATGTTTTGAAAAACCTCAGAGGCCCATCTATACTACTCTTCAAGCGCTTCAATCTAATACCATTTGGAATTCTTAACCTTCTTTTATTTGGCAGATATTGAAGTTTACAACTTTTTACACGGTCCATAATCCTACAACCCGTTGACCTCTCGTCAGAACAACAAAATAAAGTCAAGTTAAGCATTTGCAATAAGCTGAAACTTACAGCGATTGCTCCCAATACAATTTAACATCATTGTAGAAAGTTTCTTACACAAAACTCCATTTTCATCAATTTTAGAGCACTTTCGGTTCAATGGTACCAAATCCTGCAAAATAAATTTTCCTAATTTTAAAGTTTTATGAAGCTATCTTGGAACATTTTTTTATCAGGACTTATTTTACTTTTAAAGGGCTTCAATATAAAACATTTTTTGTTTCTTAACCTCCTTTCGTTTTGAAGGTATTGAAGATTGGAAGTATCACGTGACCCATGTACCAATTTTCTGCAACACCATAACCTCGACTTCATCACGATAAGTATTGTCAAGGTAAGAGAATGTTACAATTCTAGCTCCGTTAAAAATCATTCATTTAGCACTGAAAACTTGTCGTAACTTAGAAATAAAGCATCTAGCATTGTAGTTAAGACGTAGAAGAACAAGTATCTTGATAATTTAAACAATTTGTTGCTACAGAAAGGATAATTTCTTACCTAATACTTTTGCATAAATTAACTATATTAACGATACTGGTATCAACGTAAAAATTCATAAAACCGAAGTATCTACAACAAATGAAGGATGGAAAATAAAAGTTTGACGGATAAGTACTAAAAATAGCCAAAAAGAAATTATTTACACGCTTTGGTTTCCGGGGGGAGACAGGTTTATTCTTAAATTTGAAATTGACAAATAAATCTTAGTTTAGCAGTTTATTTGTACAAAATGTTAATATTGGATGAAAGCGCGTATGCTAAGACACAACTTGAGCTAATTTTTAAGCAAATCGCTTGAATGCCCTTGAAGATTTAAGCAAACAAACTTTCATCCAAGATGGCGGACAGTGATTTTGGGCTTCCAAGGAATTGTGGGTAAAAGAAAAACGGCTATATCTCCTTTATTATTGATCCTATCGTAACAAAATTTGGAATAAAGATGAACAAGCATGTGTCGCTTTTTTTGATATAAGTTAGAGCGTAGCGGTCGGGGTGGGAAGGCATGGGAATGCGTGTTTTGTAAACTTGAAGACGAGGAAGCAATAAACAAGCTAGAAGTAGAAGATAAAGTAGTTGAGTTTGTTGGCCGAAACCAACCGAGTTTCAATAATTTGGCCGTTGATTACAAAGAAGCCATAACAATTTACGAGGCAGCCAGTAACTTAAATTTAGTGAACCTGAGCAGGGCTGCCAAGAAACTAGCGCGGTATACAAGGTGGATCGCGCTAAACTACTATCGCAAAAAATTTGAAGGCGACAATACTGTAGCGCAGACGGAGGACATCATCAAATTTCTGTATAATATAGCCAAAGACCTCCCCATTGAAACCGTTACAGGAACAGAGTCACAGGATTCAGATGAGGACTGGCCAACCCCAGATGCGCAACAACAATTAAAGGATAGAGAGAATTCTAAAAGAAAACATGAAGAACCATTGACATCGGGTGAGGCAAGCAAAAAAGGTGAAAAAAGAAAAAAAAGTGAAAGAAAGAAGAACATTCGTGTGCCTAGTACAGGGTTGTGGGTTAAAGAGGCAGAGGCTGAGATACCACCTTCAAACACACGTTGCCAATAACACGTTAAGAAAAGAAGACCTGGACAAAGTGTATCAGATTTGCCGACATCGGAATGAAGACTGCGGGCCTCAACTGAAGACCAAAGGCAAAATTCATCCAGGATGGCCAAAGGTGTGGTGCCCGTTGTGTTTTAGTGTTACATGAGTTATATAAGCACCTCCAGAAACAACACGGATTGAAGCCAAACACAAACCAGTACAAATAAGCCAATAATAGCGCAAGTGCATATAAGGGTATCCAAGAACTTAAAAAAATTACGTTCAAGAGCGTGCACTTTCAAGACGACGAAGAAGAAGAAAGGTCAGAAGAGAATGTAGTAGCAGAAGAAGATGAGGAAGGAGAGGAAGGAACGAGGAGTACGTTCCCGAAGGGTCGACATCGCGAGATCGACAGAAATGGATGGAAGGTTTTGTGCAGTACCTTTCTATACCCAACAGTCGGTACCTAACGGGGCGCGCCAGACTGCAACACTCAGCTCAAGTTCGAACAATCTTAGAGTCCCTTGATGCAAATGGAAAAGACATCGACGTGTTGGCCACAGAAGTACCAGGTACAATAAATTCATACCTGATAAACTTAGAAAAGTTCTACCGATTTGTCACCTTGGGAAAATGCCTACTGTGTCTCGGGAACAAAGAAGAGTGTTTGCCAGCGTGTTGACGCGTCTGAAGGGGTGGAGGTCGAGGAATGTGACGCAGTTTTGACAGACGAAGAAGTGGAGAGACTTAAGAACTCTCAGACGTACCTCGAGGCGTTGAAAGTTTTTGACAAGGCACGAGCAGGAATCGAATTGACTGCGCAAGAATTTTCAGATGCGAGAGATCTGCTTCTGACACGCCTAGCCTTGGGCACCGGCACCAGACCACCACCATTACAGAATGCCACTCTGGACGATTATCACCGAGCCAAAACCAAAGAAGGAAATAAGATAATCCTGGTCGCCAAACACAAGACCGCTGCAGCAGGAACTGCAATAATAGGTCTTGTTGAGGACAACCAGGATCTTATGGGAGTTTACATCGAGAAGGTACGCCCTCAGGTTGCTCTGGAAACAGAGCAACGGATATTTGTCAAGATAGATGGCGAAGGGTTTGCAAAGGGTACGATCGGCAAAAGGTTAAGTGTCTTATGGCAAAAGAGTGGTGTGGCGTCCTCAAAGAATGTTGGATATACGTCCATTCGAAAATTCATTTCGACTAAAACGCACGAGATGGCGCAAGAATCAGCGGATGCCGTGGCCAAGGTTATGTCACACTCTCGACAAACCGCCAAGAGGTCGTACGTGAGGTCAGAGCTAACTAGTGTGGGCTCCTCGGCAATGCAGGTCATTGCCAACGTCACTTCTGGAGCCAGTACCTCGGGCGTGAGCATTCTCCCCCCTACTACTCTATACACCTATTTATTTATTGTGAATATTATAAATATCTTCGAGGTACTGTATTTGTAAATATAAGTTCACATTCAATTAATAGCAGTAGAATGTTAGGGATCAAACACGAGCTGGGGTAACCAAGATCCGGGGTGTGCCCCACATTCCATTACACTGCTACGTTGTTGTTGTGTTTAGAAATGGTTGAGTTCGCTTTTTGTGTTCGTACACCCTGGAGACTGCTTGGTGCTTGGTTGTCGCTTCCTCTTGCCACCTTTTTCATACATACGCACACATCTGCCTGACCAGTTACCCTTAAGGACGTAGGACAGGCTTACAACAAAGAGAGGAACACACAGTGAGAAAAAAGAGTTAAAAACACTAGGTTCCGACAATGCGCACACCTGTTGGTTCGGTATGGGCGTCCCTTAAGGGCGTAAGGGCAACGCTATACAACAGAGAAACTTACACACAGCGAGGCAGAGTGCTTGCTTCCAGACCTCCTCATGGTGCACTCTGGAAACTTTGCATTTTGCAAAGGTTAACGCGGAAGCATTTATTGTATTTGCTAGAGGAACGACGTTAAACGTTACTAGGTTCGAACCCTAGACGAGGTCCTTTGATTGTACAATATGCTATTGTGAAAATGCCCATTTTAGGCAACTTTGAGTGCTCGTTGCTAGGCAACCATGAGAGCTACATCGTTCAAAATACCACCAATCAACTCTACGCACCCAACTGTGTAACATATGTAAAAATCAGCGAAATCGATTTTCTACCGGGTCAAAGGTCAAAGGTTACCCAAGGCCTACTTTGAATATATAATAACAACATATGGCGATATATAAACTAACGTTTCTTAAAAACTACTCCTTCAATTTGATTCAAACTTTTATTAGATTATTAAACATAAAGAAATGTGTTAGCATGCAAAAATTTGGAGTCTTACCCTCTTGCTGTTCCAGAATTATTGAATTTTAACAAAAAAAACACCTGATTTTCACAAACACCGTTACCAAGACAACAGGTCACGTGATATTTGCACAGAAATTTCATCACCGTGTACTCCAACCAATAACAGTTAATCTACCAACAGTTGGTGTCAATTGCAATTCCCAAAAAATACCTAACGAAAAAAATCCTAACCTTGACCGCTAACCCTGTAGTCCAAAATCCTAAACACCAGAATCCTGCACCGTTTTTCAAAACCCTGCAAAACGAGTACCAAATCCTGCATCAAATTTACCGTTATCCTGCACCAAAACCACATTCCTGCAAAATTGGTCCATAATCATGCAAAAAACGGTCCATAATCCTGCGAGGAATCTAACCCTTACCCTAATCCAACCCCCCCCCCCCCTAAAGGCCCTATGGTTAATTAATTTGTAACAATAAAAACTTTAATTCAGTGAATTAAAAAACTGTAAGTTTTAGACGTTTGAAATCTTTGTAAGAAAAAAACTTTGGCTAAAAAATTGGAATGAAATAAATTTTTTTTAAAACTTTATAACTCGTTTGAATTAGACACATATGAAAAATTTATCTATCACGTGAGCACATGACTTCTTTTTGTGGCCGAAGACAAACAACAACCTTATTCCACAGGAAGCCCGAGTAAAAAATAGGTAACCGGCTTTTTGATCTTTCATGCATTTTGAGATAGAAAAATTTTGTATGTGTGTAGTTTTATGTTTTAGTTGTTATTTTAGGATATTTCATGTTGTTTCCTAGGTGGTTTCAAATGTTTTCAGGTGATTCCAACTTTTAGTAATTACGGTCATTGCTCTGTAGTTTTTCATTAAAATAAATTGTATGGCTTAAATGAATGCAAAACCTTAGACGTGCTACTATATTCACGACAAACCATTATGACAAAATAAGATTGAATCAAATAGATTTGTAAAAGATTCTACTATGCACTGACGATTTTTGTTTTCCTTTTTTGTTTGGAAGTATGATTACAAACTTAACGAGAACAAAAAATTACTTTTTATTGTATTTTCCTAGCGAACAGACCTATGGCGTTTGCCCAACCAGCCATTTGGTAGTCGGTGCCTTAGAGGAGGGCAATAAAGTGACAGTTTTTTGGGATAAAAAAAAAACCCTAAAGTTGCCGCCGAGATTATAAAGTTATAATATGCTGATGTATTTGAGGCTAATAAATCAAATTCGAAGAAAACGTGGGCTATAATAAACTCTCTTTTGCATTCAAA
>JAOBBB020017018.1:0-15751 GCA_025331005.2 Zoanthus gigantus | reverse complement strand
TAAGTTACCTTACATCCAGGTCGAGATTTTTTCTCCCTGCTTTCTATATATAGCTACACGTGCATCGGCTCTATGATACTGCCGCCTCGCCAGGCTCGCGTCTTCGCTCGCCCGGCTCGTTGGCAATTAACAAATTGTTTGCACTGAGTGAGTTTGAAATTTTGTAAAGACATCGATTTAAGTTAAAAGTTGGTTAGTGCTATGGTGTGTTGTTTTGCAGGTCAAGGAGTGTGAGCTAAATTCTGTCATAAACAGAGATCTCTCACGACGTGTGCGCCCAGTGGCTGGTTTTACTGTTGCAAAGCAGATTGTTCGTGATGACATCAAACTTGCTGCACGAATTATCAGAGAGCTGGATAAAAAGAGCCGACTCTATGAAATAGAAAAGGTTGAAGAAGTAAAAGAAAAAGAAGTGGTTGAAGTAAGTCGAGTTTTAATGAATCTCCTCTAGTTTTCGTCGAGATTACTATTTCTTGTCGAGTTTTTGTCGAGATCTCAATAGGAAAAGTGTGAAACTGAATATCTTCTATTGAAAACTGAACCTATTGTAGGAGCATCTCAATAAGAAAAGTGTGAAACTGAATACCCTGTATGGAAAACTGGACCAGTTGTATGAATGTCTCGATAAAATTATGTAGTGTGGTATTTTTAACAGGTTTAGAAAACTGCATGACTTTTGGCAGTAACGGCTTGCCATAAGTTGATATGTACCAAAAATATGTTGTTCTTGTGTGTTTTTTTTCTCCTTCAAGATTCAACCAAAGATACAATCAAAGATACAAAATAGAAATGCCTTGTAGATGTGTTTAAAATTAGAAACAAATGAGACTTGTTATTGTGACTGTTTCTATGTTCTGTCAAATTCCTTAATTTAGCTAAAGTTGTTGAATACGTAACGTAACGATTAAAACCAAGCGCCATTGCAAGTGTCACAGAAGATGCATCATGGGACCAAGTTAGTTAGCGAAAATTCCCAAATCAAAATTGCAGTTTGATAACTTAAGTTTTAACTATAAATGAACATCCAGCGTGCAGTATAAATGCAAAGGAGTTTTACAGTAAATGACGGTACGCAAAACTTAAAGATTAAAGTCTTAAAAATACTTTTCTTAACTTCTGTGTTTTTAAATCTAAAGTTGCAATCAATACACTAAGAACTCGCGTGTACAGAACGTGTAAGAACCTGGATTTTAAGAACATGTTAGTCTAAAATTTCAAATTTAAGCCGCCTCCACATAAAAACCTATTCAGGCTTAACTTTTAAGTAAGGTTCTTATCTGGTGGTGTAGATTTTATGGGTAGATACTGCTGAAGCTCATTATATGTGTTTATTTAAAAATCACTTGACATAACATTTTTCTTTAAAGCCAAAGTACTGTACTGTGACAATTTTGTCATTGCAATGTGTTTTGTTACACCTTGGTGTTTGCAAGTAAATCACAGTACTCTGCAATTAGTGACCTTTAGCAACGAGGACGGGAGCACGAAGAAAAAATTAAAGTTCCGTTTTACTCTTAACTTCTTTGTGCGTTTCATAAGGGTTTTGCTTTCTCCGCTTTAAACTTTGAGAGCAGAAGGTGCTTCAGCCACTCCTCTGACACATTCACATCAACTTGATATAAAATTAGTGTGTAAAGGACATAATGAGTGTTGTAACCCCATCATCAACAATTTGGAACAATCTGGATGAATCGATAAAACAGTGTGGATCTTTTAAGAAATTTAAAAAGACTACGAAAGAACTTTTACTTGTTGAGAGTTTTAAACAGTTGAGTTTATAACTTGTAATATACATTTATTTTTAACTTGTTTTTGAACTTTATATATTTAACTTTGTATAGTTATATTTTAACTTGTAAATAGTTTCTGAAAAGCCCCTTTGGGAGAAATCTATTAAAGTCTATCTATCTATCACTTAGTAGAGTTTTTTTTTTCTTAGAAAAAGGAAGAGGGTGAAGAAGGAGAGGATAAGCCCTCAGAGTCGGAATCAGATGAGATTCCTCTTGACCTACCCAAGGAAAATCCTATTTTGGCTTCACTTTGTGAAGATGCGGCAGAGGAAGAGGAAGGCGAAGAAATGGAGCTCCTAGGCACTGCATCCCCTGCCAGGTACACCAATGGCTACCGCCATTATTAGAGGTTTTTTTTTTCTCCACCAGGAAAGACAGCAGATGTTTTTTTCTTTTCAAATTTGACAGTAATATTGGTTTTAGGTCAAGCTGTGATAATCCTATTCTTCGTGTAAAAACATATTCGGAATTTTAGTTTTTTGAAAAAACTCGGGAGTGTAATTTTATTTCCAACTTCAACGAGAACATTCGCGTAATTTTGTTGGAATTACTAGAAAATGCTTTGTGTACTGGCAAAGCTCCGTCGGTAAAAGAAAAAAGAAAGACATTTGGACTTTGAACTTTGCCTATTACCCCTCTATAACAAAAGATTGGATTGGTTCTAAACAGACCCTATTGTGTATTATCCAATCAAATGCAAAAATTTTTTTTCCCAATTGCGCTGAATTACCTTTTTCGCAAGAGTAACAGCTTCAAAAAATCATTTTGATACCAATATTCAGTGGTTTGAATTTATTGAAGACCCAGCCATTTTCAAGCATCGGGTTAAACAAAAGGTTTAACCCAAGTTAATGCACGGTTGTGACGGTATCAACAGATACTCCGAAATAATGTGATCGATTTTGACCGATCGCACACACAGTTTTTTGTGGTGAACGAAGGTTGCATATTAATTAAAAAATAATTGATATTGTCATCTAAGACTAAAAACTAATTTCCTGACACTTGATTTTTGAGCCTTTGTTACACAAATGAAGGGGGGGTGAGTAATTGTGCCAGTCATCTTTACACTTCTAGTATCCAACAATCTACCTTCTAGCATTTTTATCTCTCATGAAAGTCAAGTGTATATAGCACAAGTGTGCTAGTAGCTAACTTGGGGTCACGACAAGGGACACTATAGGCACGTTGGTAGCGGGCTTTACCCCTTAAATCTAACCCTAAAAAATTGTGAGCCTGAATGCTAGCAGCCATGGACAGCTGTTTTGGCCTTTTTAAGCCTCAGCATGGCATAGCTAGCAAACAGGCTCAGGTTCCCAAAACGAACATAAGTAATGGTAAAAGCGCAATTCTTGTGGGATGTGGTTATAAAGATGAACTCAAGTATAGATAGCACAAACGTGCTAGTAGCTAACTTGAACCCACTATATTGGGCACTATGGCCACGTTGGTAGCGGGCTTTACCCCTTGAAATTACCATAAAAATTAGTGAGCCTGATTGCTAGCAGCCATGGACAGCTATTTCGGCATCAACATGGCATAGCTAGCAAACAGGCTCAGTTCCCAAAACGAACATAAGATGTAGTAAAAGCGCCGTGCTTCTGATCAACATTGGCTGTTAATTACTGTAATAATTAGTATTTTACGCTAGCTTAGATATAAGGTATTAAATTCTTATTTGATTGTTGACTAGGGAAAGTGGAAGTGAAAAGTCTGAAGTGGATTTGACTCGTGATGAGAGTTTGTTGAAGGTTTTGGATCGTTTGATATTGTACCTAAGGGTGGTTCACTCCCTTGATTACTACAACGGTTCAGATTATCCCTATGAGGACGAGATGCCTAACAGATGTGGGATCATCCATGTAAGAGGACCTATGCCTGAGAAAGCTACCCAAGCTGAAGGTCAGGATATGTTTGATGATGAATATAGTTTACTGATTTTTAGGGATGTTCAAGATTCAAGTTTTCAAGATATATTTATTTACAAACAGTATTACAGTTTTCATAGGTAGCGTTCATATACGGCTAATCGAGGCAAAAATGAATAATATAAATCCACCTATTTACAGGATATAATAGTTCAATCATTGGTTAGCTGATTTTTAGATTTGCTGGTAATGTTGGTAATGGTGGTGGTGATGTAAGTCATGATGGTCTAAGGTTGTCATAATGATGGCAGTTGTGGTCATGTCAACAACTAACACAGCAAGTACCATATAAATTTAAGAAAGTTCATTCATGGTTAGCTGATTTCTAGAGTTGTTGGTAATTTTGGTAATGGTGGTGGTGATGTAAGTCATGATGGTCTAAGGTGGTCATAATGATGGCAGTTGTGGTCATGCCAACAACTAACACAGCAAGTACCATATAAATTTGAGAACCTTCATTCATGGTTAGCTGATTTTTAGATTTGCTGGTAATGTTGGTAATGGTGGTGGTGATATAAGTCATGATGGTCTAAGGTGGTCATAATGATGGCAGTTGTGGTCATGTCAACAACTAACACAGCAAGTAGCATATAAATTTGAGAACCTTCATTCATGGTTAGCTTATTTCTAGAGTTGTTGGTAATTTTATTAATGGTGGTGGTGATTTGAGTGATGATAGTGTCAGGTGGTGATCGTGATGGCAGTTGTGGTCATGTCAGCAAGTAACACAGCAGCTAGGATATAAATTTGGGAGCGTTTATTCATTGGTTTAGCTTAGTAAAAGTATTTGTGGCAGTTCCTGAAAATTAGCGATATACTTGTATTGAGCTAAGTGCACTTGACCACGTTAAAATTTATTATTATTATTATTATTATTACTATTATTGTTATTATTATTATTATTATTATTATTATTATTATTATAGATGTATTGCTGTTTTTATTTGGTAGTGAGTGATGGACAAAAGAATCTCAAACACAAGCTAGATCCGTTCCTGCAGCCCAAGACGTTTCTATCTGATGAGGAAGTTACCAAGTTTGGAAAAAAGGACCCCGAAGCATATCTTTTTTAACTTAGTTTGACTTTTGTGGAAGTTTGAAGTCATACATTAGATGTAGTCAGATCTTTCTTAACCTGATAAGTATTCAAGTGTATTCATGTAACAGGACCAGGCGTGTAGCACAGTTGGTAAGTGCGCTGCCTTCTGTGCTGGAGGTCCCCAGTTCGATTCTTAGTGACTCCAGCGTGTGTTCCAACTTTTCTGATCTATGTAGCTATAGTTTTAAATACCCGTAAAATGGAGCACTGACCGAGGGAGGGGATGAAGGGCGCACCGTTGGCTTCCATTGAAAAGAGTTCTATGAACTGACGGAACTACCGACGTTAAGTAAAGAAACGTTTACCTTTACCTCTAACAGGCTGATCTTTGTCTTAAAATCCCTCTGCACAATACTCACACCATATTTTATTTTATATATCGCAAATACTGCAATCTAATTGGCTACTGTACTCGCTTTGTATCGGGTGATAGATAGTGTTTGCAGGATTGTAAACAAGTAATGCAATCTGGCGTCTCTATCCCGATTTTCTGTGTTTTCGGAAGAGGAATTAAACGCTCTTTTTCAAAATGCAATTTCAGAGAAAACTAAAAAATCAAAAAAATATGGTATAAAAAATTTCTAGATAAGAAAAAAATAAATTTGAAGTGTCAGTTTGACAGTTTCACTTGACGAATAGTTGTTGGTGTATCATCAGCACTGGTTGTTTGAATAAATTCAATAATTTTTATTCAAAAAAGTATCGTTCTTTTGTTTCTTCTTCAGAGATTTCTACTAAAATAATTAGAATATTCTAATCGTTAAATATATATTAAGGAGCAATATCTGACACGAATGTTTGCTTGTGGTCGATGCTTCTAGATAGTGATCTTTTTTGCTGCAGCTTGCTTATGCTCCTTGACCATTGTAACTGAAATTGAAAAATTTGTTCAAGCAAACACCGAAGAGTTGGCCAAGGACAAGTGGCTGTGCCCCTTAAGTGGAAAGAAGTTCCGTGGCCCTGAGTTTGTCCGAAAACACATCTTCAACAAACACATCGATAAAGTGGAAGCAGTAAAGATGGAGGTACTGGTTTAGTGACAACAGTCCAAAGCTACTTCGACTTGTTTTGTTTTCCTTTTGTACATATTTTCGGCTTGTTAACATGAATTCGTTCTCATATAGCTGTCCGTTAAGACACTTAAAACTGCATATTTTTAGCCCTGTTACTGCAGTCTTCTTACAGTCTCATTTCTTGTTAAAGGGCTACATTCTTATAAAAATAGCATGTTCATTTGCAATGCCTAATTTAGAAAATGTTGAAAAATCCTCCTTATAAGTTGTACTAGAAGAGTCATTATGATTTAACCATAATTTTGTCAGTAAAATTGCACCCTGTTATTAGTTTTAAAATGAACACGTGATTATATTTATCGGCTGATAAAATATCAGCGTACTACATTAGGCAAATGATTCGACAGCTTTTCATTCAACTTTTGAAATGTTCTTTGTGTGTTTGTTTTTGTTCCTCCGTTTCCTCTAAAACGTTAAATTTCACTTTTGCCGTTCTCGAAAGTGACAGGACCTTTGTAATTGGCCATTTCGGAATTGCCCAGGGAACTGGGGCGAGTTTCAAATTTTAACCAATCGATAAATTGACACCATCACATGAAAGACCGCGTACAGAGTTGTCATTTGACCAAGTTTGATGCCTTTAAGATAAACAGAGACCAAGTTATAGACCTTGAAACATGGTTCAAAATCCATACAAACGTCTGTAATGTTGAGACAGCGTCCCAAAAATCATATAAATTCTTAAATTTTTTTCTGATTTCTGTGATACACTTAATCAAAGGCTCTATGAGCCACCTCATTGATGGATGTGATACTCTCCTTAGCGTCCCACATGCTTACGCACTCAGAATATTGGTCTATAAATAACCAGCGTGCGAAAGAGTGGAAAAGAATATAGTTTTAAAAACATCATGTGGTTTAAAACGTTGTTTTATACTATCGAGCGTGGACCCGTGTTAAAATTTTTTACTTTCGCGTGAACGGACCCAGTTCGAGTCCTGTTTTGACCTTTTTTATTTTAATTCTTTTTATTTCTTTTTTTTAACTTAAAATTATTCATAAAGAATTTTCTAACCTTTTTGTAATAAAATTCAATTATAAAAACTTGGAGAAAAATATAAAGTTTTAACAGTAGATTGTTTAAAACTTTAATTACTCGTGGTAGCACGAGTCAACTTTCGGGTTCGATTTCTTTTTTTTTTATCTTTTTTCTTCATGTCGCGATTAGCGATTCGGTCCAGTGACTGCCATATTTGGGATTTGTTCCCGATCCCACGCGTACCACGAGTAAAGGCTTAATCAGCCTCTTGTTTTCTTTACACTTTATAGTTTCGAGTGTGGCTCGATGGTAGAACTTTTAACTTTCGTGTGAACGGAGCAAGTTCGAGTCCTGTTCTGACCTTTCTTTTTTACTTTTTTTTCTTCTTTCCTTTTTTGTTTTTTCTTTTTTTTAACTTAAAATTGTTTATAAAGCATTTTCTTATCTTTTTGTAGTAAAATTCAATGTGATGCTCTCCTATGACAACCGCAGCCTAGAGTCCCACATGCTTACGCACTCAAGATATTGGTCTATAAATAACCAGCGCGCGAAAGAGTTGTATGAGGGAAGAGTTGGGATGAGATAAGCTTTGTAAACTTAATGAATAAATTAATTTCTCTATCAAAGTTAACGTAAGTGATCGAGTGACCGAGTGAATTGGTATCACTCCTAAACCTCATGAGGTAACACAGGAAGCCGTAATGTATTGTAGCCCGACTACACGCTCTTAGAGCGTCTTGTTTCCTTGTAAATTTATAGGTTAATGCATACATTAATTACCCGATTAAAAGTTTACAGCCGAGTGAATGAGCGAGTGAATTCACCTCACTCCTAAACCTCATCGATGACCGACGTCATCCATGAGGTAAAAATGGAAAATCGCCCAGATTCAACTTTGCAGTATGTTGTTAAACGATATTTATTGTTAAAACAAGACTAAACTTGTATCCAGGTTTTAACATTTAAATATAAATTGTTAAGATATATGCGTTATTCTATAACTTTCAATAAAACTATCAAAATAAAACCCAACGTTTCGGCTGTGGTTACAACCTTCATCAGGGATTAAGTGACAAGAAAAGATTCTATAGCGCAAGATATAAAGGACGAATGACATAGAATATTAAATGCGAGCTACAATAATGTGAAAAATTATAACAATAACAAAACATAAAAATGTTTTAAGTTCGTCTATGCTTAAGGTTAGATGCAGATACTCTCTGGGGAGTTTCAAGCTATCTTCTCGATTCATTGGGTTCTTAGCGGTGTTAAATTCCCACGCCTCTTATATTCTAAGCTTATCGTGCAAAAAAGTAGGCAGTCAAGAACTGCGTGTTGCTACTGCTGTAGTTGTTTAGTGTTGTAGTAAAACAAATCATAGTTAAATGGCATAATATTAAATTGTTATATTTATTTGAAAAAAATAACATCATACATGGATCATGTGAAAAATCTAGTTCCCACTTAGACTGACAAATCTCGATTACCAAAACTGAAATCAGTTACGGATGATGTGTAACGTATTTTGAAATAGTAAATTCTTTACGAATCTTAAGATTAGTTTGAAATTTTCAAACTGATTAACTCTTCTTCGCTAATGGATATTTTGGCAGATATTTTTAAAATAGCACATTGTGACAAAGGATAAAAGTATAGCTGCACAAACTCGCTGACTCGATCGGCGTAAGTAAACAAAGAGTTCGAGAGCTTAACAAAAAAAAAACAAAGTTTGATCATCTTTTTTCTTGAAAAGACATGAAAAAAGAGATTTAAAAAAAAAAGAGAAAAAAAAATAAGTCGGCCGAAGAGAAAATCGAACCTGTGACTTTTCGCGCCCTAGGCCAGAGTCCTAAGAATCGAGACACCACGACAAATGTGTCTCGGTAAAGAATTATTTTACTTAACCTAAAACACTTTTAAAACAGTTTACTCACGCACCCACGCACGCGGACACTCACCGGTCGTGACATAGTATTTTCTGCGATATGCATAGCCACAAAAAAATGGCATTCGTGAAATATCGTTTAGCACGCGAAGTAAAAATTCGTATTTACTCCTCCTATGTATCATCGTTTATGTGTCGTATTATAACTTTCTTTCTTCTATCTCATAGCAGAAAGCGATGAAGAACTATCTGACCGGGAGAAAAGAAAAAGCAAGAAAAAGTTGTCAGAAGAAAGGAGAGACAGCGAAGGATCCGACTACGAGAAAAGTTCTTTTCGCCGGAAGAAGAAATATGACGAGAGCCGCGACCAACGGAGCGACGCCTCCGAGGAAGAAACAAGTCGTCGAAAGAAGAAACGAAGCTACAAAAAGAAGCCCATTAGTGCAGACTACGGCAGCGACAGCGACTGATAGATAATCTGCTTTCTGCTTTTAATCCTAATCAGTTTATCAAAATCCAAGTTTCTTCTGCATATCTTGAACTGAAACTCTGTTTTGTTAAGAAAAAAGGAAAGAGATCGCTTAAAGCGAGCTCGTAGAGGAAAAGTGACATTCTTCTGAAATTTGATAGACGAATGTCGCTTGTTTAGTGTTCAACCGTACTCCAAATGTATTTGGTATGCAAAGAGGGTCAGCCAAGTTTCATAGATAGTAGAGAACCTTTTACCTTTAACAGTTTTAAATGATTGCCAGCTCCTGAATATACTTGTCTATTATCTTTCGTCTACATCTACGTAATTACATGGCAAAGGTTGCCCATTTCTCCACGGTGTGGTGTTGCTGGTGCATATATAATCAAACATTCAAGGGAACCCCGTCTGTCCAACCATATAAATCTCAAATAAGAGTTCTCAACTTGTGTCTACATCAGCAGCTCAAATTTGATAATTCTCTGTATATAAAGTGTTTTACAATTTGTGACCGTAGTTTCATTTGCTTATTGATATCTGTTTCTTTTTCTCCCGAACTTTGTGATATTGATGGAGTGTCCCGTTTTCCAATTTTGTTCCAAAACAAAATATATAAGTGATAACATGTCTGCTACGTGGTTTACCATAAACAGGTTAAATTCTTTAATTTTCAAGAGTTTTTTTTTTTTTTTACAAACACGTGAGGCTTGAAGTACTCCAAAACATGCGAATAACTAAAACAGGGAGTTAAATGTTTGGTACAATTCTTAAAATCATGAAAAGAACTAAGGTTTCTTGGTTATTGGTCAGTATAACATCGCCTCAATATTGGAAGAAAACTGAATATGACACTTTTACCATTTGCAATTACGTGCAAATAAAGTATAGATAGCACATACGTTCTAGTAGCTAACTTTTAATATTGGCGCTAAACCCCATTCAAGGCGTGATACTAGCACTCATGTGCCTTCTGTGCTTGATAATTATCATTAAGCCACATCCCACAAGCCATATGCTTTCACTATCACGTGTAAATCAACCTCAGGGATAGTACGTGCGTTTTAATCGGTCAATAAGTGTGTTTTCCTAGCGCTATGAAGCACGAAAAAATGTGAGCTATGTGATTGGCTGTCTCCAATTTGTGAGAATTTACAGTTTCATGAAAGAAATAAAACTATTCAAACGCGCTTTGTATGTCGTCTTCCTCTTTGTTAAATCAAAAATATATTTTGTAATAGAAATAAAACTTGTTATCCGTGGCTTCATTGCCCGGTTTTAACAAGATTCGAACCCGTGACTTCTGCGGTACCAGGGCCGTACGTTTAATACTGAGCCCGAAAAGGCGGAAAAAAATATGGAAAACATTCGTTCTGATGTGTCCGTTATTTAAAGAAAATAAAGACATTGCGGCAGGTTCTGGAAGGGACCCCGTTCCTGCTTAATTCAGCAACCTGCTGAGGTCGATTCAACTGAGCTCCCGATATCTGTGAACCGAAAATTGTCCGGGTTTGTTGAGACGCCTGGGACAACAGAGACGGTTATATGAGAACCAGGTTTTAGACAAAGATGTAAGGTTTTACGAAAATGTTTCCAAACGAATTCGTATTCGAAAGAAGCTTAACTAAGTAGAGAGCCCCCAAAAGGACAGCAGAAACCCAAAGAAAAGCAAGACTACGCGTGCGTTAACCGGAAAGTGAGCCGATCTTGTTCCGGAATGAACTTCGATCTCTGTTTACATGATTCCGGGATAAGATCTCGCATTGAATTGAAAGTTTCGCTCCGGAACGAGAACCCGGTGCGAACTCGATCCAGAATGGCTTCCCTTAGTTCCGGAGCCATGTAAACATGCACTGTACTCTTAAATGCAGGGTTACAAGAGGGAGAATGGAGAAACCGGAGCAAGCTCATTCCGGAGCGAAACTCGATCCGGTATCATGTAAACACACCCTTAGGCTATATTTGTTGCGGTGTCGGCATGGGCTTGCTAATTCATTGCGTTTGTTGAGGCTACATAGATGCTTTTTACAGATAATTATATACTTCTCGGCTAGACGTAAATTACACTTTTTGCTAAGATTACTATATTATGTCCCTTTTTTGAGAATGTTCCTCTTAATTTTAAATGTTTTGTTAGCGTCTTTCAGGTTCCAAACATGTCTTGGGAGTTCTGTTTCGTTTCTTCTGTTTTGGTGTCTAAAAGATGTCTTGCGGTTTCTGTAACGTGTTTTTTTTTTCTTTTTGCCGTATGTTTTGTAGCCGTTGAATAAGACATTTTTGCTGTAGACAAATGCATAACTATCAAAGTGACATTTTCTGCACGTGACTATCCGCAACCAGGGATTTTTCACGGGAGTGAAGTAAGCCTGGGTACAAGGTAACTTTTTGTCACTTTTTAGAGAAATCAACTTTTAATCCCAAAATGTTGTCGGATTTTAGGCGGACAGCCTCTTAGTAAGTGTTAGAAGGCTCATCTTTTTATTTAGTTTTTGCTCAAATGCTTTTAATTCAAGTGTCTTCCGCTGTAAACGATACGTGACTATATTTCGTGGTAAGAAAATTCTTAGAAAATGAAACGATTCATTTCCTGGAATTTTTTTCGATTTAGCAAAATTGAAAACAGATCAGTAGATTACTGTTACAAGTTTTTGTCTAAAAAGAATCTAAATCATGTACAGAGTATTTCCACATCTATCATTTCTTGTGTTTCTCTTAATACCGTGTTATATAAGGAGTAATTGTGTATATGACTCGGACTGTGGGAACAATACATTGTGTTGTCGCCGACGAACTCTGAAGACGATATGTAAGGTTAGTTGTACAGGAGAATCGTGTTTTTTTGACTGGGATTGTGGCTCAAATTCGCCTAAAGCTTGTTGCCGAGATAAAATATGTAGAGGTTCAACGAGTGAGTGCCTTAACGACAAGAGTTCCAAATGGATTATTATTGCAATTGCTGTTGGTGTGTGTGTGTGTGTTCCGAGCGTAATCGGGGCCATTATCACCGTACTGATAGTCTTACAGAAACGAAAAAGACTCAGTCTCAGGAACAAGACTAAGAAATGTGAATCGAAATGTCTTCTTGGAAATCAGGAACGAGAAAGCTACTCGTGAAACTGCGGACAACAATTTAACCGAACAAAGAAAACATTTATGTGATTTTCACAACTCTTATAGTCTTAAATTTTTGATTGGGAAATTTTCCATATGTATTTAACAGTATGGTAAAAACATAAAGAATTTGTTATTCGGATCCATTTTCAGCTAGCTTGGTAAAATGTTTTGGTTCGTGCTTGCTTGTGTGTTAGTCCCATTTTGTGATTTCGTTTTGCTCAGTTCCCATTCTGTTCCCGATTCATGAATGATAACCTTACCCACAACAAAACTACTAAAAGAACTACACACTTTCAGTTTTTAAGAACAAACTTTATAAGAATATATACCTAGGCTGAGATTTGCCGAGAAATTAAGAACACGCTAAGAACAATCACCAGTCTGAAATTTTAATCAGACAGATTTAAAAATCTTATTTAATTCTTACACGCAGATTGAGATCTATACCGTAAGTTCTTGATAACATTTCTAACCGCTTTTTTCATTTTTTAAAAGCAGCTGAAAATGATAACAAAACCTTGAATTCTCCTCTGCGTTGCTAAATGTACGATACTGTATGATAAAACGTTTTGTCTGGAGTATGTTCAGTATTGCAACAATATTATGGTATATAACTACTCCGTTACGGCAAATTTAATGCTGTTTAGAAACATCAGGATATAAGAACAATTTAAGAACAATTTAAGAACAATTTAAGGCTGAAATCGCCAAAAAGTTACAAACAGCCCAGCCTCATGCAGCCGAAAGTCACTGGTTCTTAAAAAAAAGGCGTGTAGATAGGCAAGAAATCTTCATTCATCGCTTCAGCTTCAAGCATTGTATGGCTCAACAATTTGCCTTCTTTTGTTGTGGGTTATGTTGTTGCGTGACAAATTGTAGTATTCCAGGTCTAATATTCACAGGAAGAAAACATTCTTCATTCAGTCACTTCTCCTTTTCTTAGAATTGAACTCTGGCAAAACTCTGTCATCGGCAAATTGTAAGACTTGATTGGTTATTACTAAACTCTATTGTTTATAAATTATCCAATCAAAAGACTTATAGTCCCTGCAAGCTATTTTTTTCGCGTAATACAGCGTAAGATTAAACTCAATTTCGCAAATTTTTCCTTTGATGTCTTTGCAGGATCTGGATTGTTCGCAGTACGATGTTTTTTTTTCTCTGAGGAATGCAGAAAGTTCTTTCGGTTGTTCTTTTAAAAGATCATACAAGCTAGATATTACAAATTATGAGCGCAAAAATTAACTACTTGCAAAAGATCGATAAACATGTTGACAAGATCCTTTACCATTTGAAATTGAGAAATGAATGGCAGTGATGGTTTTCGAGGAAGCTTGTATGTTGTGTCAAAACAATAAATTAGTTATTTTGAGTCAGAAATTCGGAGAAAAATCTTTTATAGCAGCGTGTTTTGGTCATCGTCGCAAGTGGTGTAAGAAGCTGACGTTTTGACCGTATTTACTCTCTCCATATAACAACTGGAATTGTTGAATTGGTGCGTTTTAGTATGATTTTTAAACATTCTCAGTTACTCTGACAAGGGGATAATGCTTAAAAAGATTTTCTAATTTAATAAGACTTCAATTATTTCGAAGTTTTGAATTAATCTGTGAATATTAGATAAATAGTACTGCTGTAAAAACAGATATTGCGAATTTCTTCGAAAAAGTCGTTATTGATATATAATTCAATATAATAGTGTTTTATTGATAAACTCAAAACTATAACTATATTATTGAAGCTGACCAAAAACCAAAAGGTTCTCTTTTTCAGTGCAATAGTCCTGGCAGAAACAACATGGATTTTTATTTTTTGAAGGCGTCCTTGATGTCATTGTAATATTTAACCGGTATTTTCCCATCAGGCTGCAGCCGTTTTGCTTGTTCTAATGCCGTATCCCAGTCAGCCTTTGCCCGCTTCAGCTCGTCTAATAACCAATCGTGTGAGCTGTCAGGATCAACCTTATTTATGGCGCCAATCAATTCCTGTAAATCATCATCGAGAGCCTGCCAGCCCGCTTTCAAACTCTTGACCGCTGTGATGCAGTCTACAAGATCTTTAACGATGCCGGTCACTTGCGATTTTGCCGTGTGAAGAGCAAGCATTTCTGCCTGGATGTTGTTTACCTCTTCGGAAATTTTCTTAAGCTGGTCAGTTTTCTTTGTGAAGTCAATCGATCCATACGTTTCTGCTGTTATGCCACCTATAACAGTCACAACAGCTCCGGCGATTAAGGGAGTTGAGCCACCACAGGTAGGAATTTCAGCGACAACTCCAACAACAACCAAACAAATACCTAACGCATTTCCAACCGCACCTCCTGCCATTAAGCCGATATCAGCATTGATTGCTTTGTTAATAGCGGTGATTTCGTTGTTCAAAGTGCTTAGTTCACCACTATCTCCCATGATCTTTGCTTTGGCAGTGTCTACATCGGTAACAAAACTCCGATAATCGCTGTTAAGGTTGTTAGAAAAGGCAGTCAATTCCCTTTCAACACCCGAGACGTTTTTGTTTTTTTCTTTCACGGTCTCTAGAAGCATTTTTAAGCCCTCGACAAAATCTTCTCTTGATTTTTGTACTTGTATATCTTTTGCAAACCTTACCAAATCATCATAAAAGGAGCAAAACTGGTTGGCGAAATCAATAATATCTGCATCTGTTTTGGCCATTAGCGGAAGAACCTTCAAGTTCCATTCGTCGCCATGTTTTCGAGCAGTCTTTTGGTGATCAGGTAGGGCTGGAAGCGCGTCCAACTTAAGGTCAGGTTGTTGTAGAATTGTCTCTACATATGTCTGAACAACAGAGGTACTTTTGATCAGTTGAAGTTGCTTGTCAATTATTTCTGGACTAGACAAAAAACTCTTTTTGAATTTGGAATTCATGGTGAGGTAGCGAATTAGGTCTCAAGAACTGAGCAAAATTTGTTTCGCTTTAAATTTATGTAGAAACTCCTACATGCAATGCTAAAAATAGCAGCCAATTAAAAACACTTTGACTTGTATAAACAGTTTTGAAACCATTGTGTTCATTTCTAAGAAAAAAGGTAATCCCGAAAGCTTGTTCATACATGTTCCTGCATTCCTTCTTGTAAAGATAAAGAACTTTAACTTCACTTGTATTCCTTATTACGATGATAATCCTTTTCAAACTTGTTTTTGTTATCTAGCTCCATAAATGGTAACATCTTAAGGTTACTGTTCAGTTTAAGCGGTGTTTTTGGTTAATAGAGCATATCTCTGTTAATTCGCAACGTAACCCTATAAACCTATATATCACTGAAAAGCTTATTAAATTCTGTAAATCGCTGTTTAATTTTTATTTAGTAATTTCAAATAAATAAAAAGAACGAAAGCCTTGTTTTCCGATCTTTGTGTTCTCTTTCGGGAGTTCCAAGTCCGACATGCTGCGTTTGAT
>JAOBBB020016950.1:0-15758 GCA_025331005.2 Zoanthus gigantus | reverse complement strand
TATCTACCCACAATAGACCTTGTATCTACCCACAGTAGACCTTGTATCTACCCACAATAGACCTTGTATCTACCCACTGCTAGACCTTCCATCTTGTCACCTCACTCCTGCCATGTATCTCAGCATCCTCTGATCACATCTGTGTAGAACATCCATCAGTCTGCTTATCAATGCCCATGTTTTTGCTCCATACAGTATCTAGTGGATCTCACGCAAGCTTCATATACCCTTGTTCCCTAGTCCTCAATCTTATGCTGTGGTTCATCAATAAGCTGGCTATTTCTTGCCATCTTCTCCATGCAGCTGTTTAACAGTACTCTCATTCGTACTGCTCTCTCCACTCCTGCTTCGCAGACCAGCACGTCTCCCAAGTAGCACAGCTGTACTTCCTTCAACATGCCTCCATTTACTACCGACCCGAAACTCTAGTCATCTCCATTGCCAGCACCACCTTTTCCCCCTCTCAAACATCTTGCATGTCCAAAGTTCTGCACCTCTCGGAGATTTCTCAGACCTGAGCTTCATTTGCAACACCATTTATTACACTCAGTATGCAACACAGAGTTTGCTCCCACCCCTCTTCCACAACATCCACATGGCCACCTTCCTGACTGAATCCTCTCTCTAGACTTATTTACAGTCACCATTGATTTTGTCTTTTCCATATCTATTTTTAGTCCCCTCTGCTCCATCCCTTCCTTCCATCTGTTAAACAAATATGTCAGTCTCTTCTTGCTTTTATTCTGCCTGTCAATACCAAGTCATCAGCATAAAGCAGCTCCCTGCATGGGCCATCTCCTCTTGCCAACTTAGTAGCCTCCTCAATTACTGTGATAAAGAGTTGTCTTATGTCACAGGCCTCTTGATGTTCCTGCTACTGTTCTCACCTTTGATCTTGATTCCACATACAGAGATACTGTATGACTGTAAGACTTCATGAGCCTTTCTGGCACATTTTGCCTTCTACAGGTCCACAAAGACATGATACAGTTTCTTCTTCTTTTCTCTGAACTTTTCTTGTAATTGCCTCATTATAAAATTTGCATCTGTTGTCGACCTTCCTGGGCAAAAAGTGGATGTCCTGGAAAAAAGGAGATGTCCTGGCCAAAAGAAGATGTCCCAGCAAAAAGGAGAAGTCCTGGGAATGACTATAAACTGCATCCAGTTGCAAGGCTCTGATTGGGGACTTTCAGAGTGGAGTTACCCTTTAATCAGCCATTGTTCCCAGGTCCACTGTGACCCAGAGTGGTAGTAGTACCTGTCTGGGGTCTCTGCTGCCTTGCAGGTTATGCCTCATACAAGCTAAGGCAAGGCCTAACATTGATACCTGTGGTTGGTGTAAGCAAGGGCATGCTACCTGCAAAATGTCTGCCCAACTAATGACTGAAAATATTTTTTATGCAGACAGATGTATTTTCCATTTTGAATTCATTTTTAATGTGGACATGGTTATTTTTAGGAGAAATAGACACAAGATTCTCATTTTGTGCAATTGCTTGTCTGGAACTAATAGTAAGTAAAGAATATGAAGGAACATATTTTGAGAGGCTTAGTTAATTGTTTTTCAGACTGATTAACAAATACATTAGAAGTTACATTTTTAGTAAATGAGTTTTTTCAATATCAAATTTTTATTTAATTGTAGGTGAAAATGTTTTAAGTTATACATTGGAGAAAAAAGAAGTGAACACTGAAGCTTCGGACATTAGTCCTTCTTCAGACCTTCCAAGTTTCCTGCACTTACAATGAAATTCTTGCATTTTTGTTTACCTTCTCGCATCACACATAAAGTGACTTTCTTCCCTTATTTTGCAAACTTAACTTGTAAGCTCTTGGTTGTTTCTGTATGAGTTAGTTTTGCCAACACTGATACCAGAAGTCTTGCAAAATCTTGAAACTTGAGTCTCAATCACGTATCAAAAAGATTCCAAAAGATGGGAGTCTAAGGAGTGTTATTTGTTGCCATTTGGGAAAGGAGGGGCATGTTGAGGCTTCCTATTCTCATACAGCATAAATACATCAGGTTTGCTTCAGAAAGGGGCAAAAAAATTATTACCGTAGAAAGGCAATTTTCTGGTGATTTTGGAACCTCAAATTTCAAACTTTCACCTCTGGGGGTGCCAACTCTGATGGTACCTTGTGAACACTAACCTAAATATTAATACCTTCCCACAAACTATTTTGCAGAACTTGACAGGTCTGCTTCTTCCATCTTTACTCTGATGAAGGACTAACATCTGAACTGTCAGTGCCCACTTCTTTTTTTCTATGGGCATTAAACGTAGGTTTGTTATTCTGCTTATTTTTTTCTTATCAGCAAGAGTAATATATTATTTGTATTACCATTGCTCTTGCTGTTATTATCATTGCTTAGCCAAACTTTTATCCCTAATAGGGATTTAGTGATGAAATAAAATATGACTGTCTACCCCTGGAAAATCAGCAATCATTAAAAAAATAACTAGTAATTATTAACAATGTTAGATGACACAATCACTGGATATATTGATTAATATTTTAATTATTTTATCAATTTGTATAAAAACGGACGTAAAACCAAATATGATGATGATGATGATGATGATGGTGGGGTTACTTTGATATTAGATCTTCTCCACAAATTTGGAGTCAGCTTTAAAATCAGTTTAAGGACAGGGTTGCCACGGTCCTTGAAAATCCTGGAAAGTCCTGGAACTGGGGGAAAAAATTTCCAGGCCCTGGAATTAGTCCTTGAATTTGGATAGTGGCCCTTGAAAATCCTGAAATAGGCAAAAAATCTTCTTCTTTATTTCCAAAAATAATAAAAATATGCTGTTTGTTAAAATATTTTTGATACGACAATGCTGTAAAATGAAAACCGCAACTTTGCAAGGCCTAATTTTTGTCCAAAGTGACCTGTCATTGGTTGTTTTTTTATTGTAAGGATCAGCCAATTCAGTAAAGCTGAATAATAAAGTTTGTTTTGAAAAAATGTGTAAAGTGTTCAGGTTTTAGTTGATAGAGAAGGTCCTGGATTTCCTTGACAAGGTCCTGGAAAGTCGTGAATGGAAAAGTTCTTGAATTTCATATCAAATAAATAGTGGCAACCAAGGAGAATTTCCAATCTACATTTGAAATGACTCCATGTTAATTTTTTTTGAATCATTAATCAATAAGATAAGATAACAAAGATAACGAAGAATGACAATTCCCTTTAAGGAACTTTTCAGTGTCATGTTAAAATCCCCCTCTCTCCCAGTTAAGAATCCCAACTGGTTGGAGGCAAACCATGGCCAGTTGGCTATTTACAAAGCGTGGTGAATTTGCCCCTGGGATCACCAAGGACAAATTCATTCAGTAGTCTGAGTCGGGGATTTGAACCCGGGTCTTAGGTGCATTCAAATCCCCAACTCGGACCACTGAGCCACGCTGCCTCCTGTCATTGATTAATTATTGGTATAAAGTATACCCAGTTTGATGTATTTGTTATCCCTGATTGTTATAATATGACCTTAGGGCCACTTAAATGTGATCAATGTGGAAAGAGCTGTTGAATATGTTGTTTCATGTATGAACTTTGATGGTGGTTTTGGCTGTAGGCCTGGGTCAGAGTCCCACTCAGGACAGGTGAGGTGACTTTTCTTTCACTCTAGCACATTTTCAGTGTGTACTGTAAATAGAGGACCTCACTATAGAGTGGTTAAGTGTGATATTGCAAAAAGTATGATTTGTGAACTTATGGGACTTGTTGAGATCATCCAGGAGATCAAGACTATAAACATATCCTTGCCAAATATCAGCATGTTGGTGCAAATTGTTGGCAAGATATTATCACAGTTATGCTCTAATGACTCCATACAAATCCTTCTAAAAATGACTTGTTTCTTGATGTAAGGAACCAAGTCAACTTGTTTAAAAAAAAAGGATTTTTATGGGGTCATCAGAGCAAAACTGTGGCAATATCTCATCACTATTTGGTACAATATGCTAAATTAAGGCATGAAGGCATTTTTAATCCTTTACTTTCTAAACATTACTACCAAATTAGTGATTTCACAAATCAAATGTTTGTGATGTCATCATTTTAATGCTCTATTGCCAGTAAAAGAGACTCTTTGTTTATGCTTTTTACTTCAATACCATATGAACACAAGTTTCTGCTAGGGTAGCAGAATAAGAATCTCCCAGACTTCTGTATTTGATTTAATTAATTTTGAAAAAAGCATAAAATCTAAAAAAAAATTTACTCTATGTTTGAAAAGCTTATGTAACAGCTGCGACAAAAAAAATGCCAAACTTCTAAATTATGTTGAATAACAACTAAGAAGAAGAATAAATTTGGTTTTCATTAAATTTGGCAAATGTGAGAACTAGGCAATCATAAAATATTTTAAACTGTATCCACATACATTAAATTTATCAAGTCTTATTAATAAAGTTGTTTTTCATCTCTGTTAAATGACTACAGATTTACTGCTGTCTGGGAGCACTTTCCATAACAAACTCGCTGCATTATGTCAATGCAGATATGTTAGGCTGGTGGCTGTGCGAAAGACAACTTCCTTCAGGTGGACTCAATGGTAAAATTATTTTTCCTTCTCTGTATTTTTGGTCAGAAATTACTGCACAAACAAAAACGCCAAATCAAAAAAGACAACCTGAGATAAAATTCTCATTTTGTTTTAATTTTGTGATAAATTTTTGAGTGGTACAACTGCGGTATCCAATCCGAGGTAGACAAAAAACAACTTGGGATAAAATTCTTAAGTTTCTTGAATGTTGTAAGTAAAAATTGGGTGGTTGCACTGTAGCATTAAAGATTCATATGAAACCCTTGCCTTTATATTTTTAACAATAATGACCCTCACTTTATTTGATAATATAATAATAATATAATATACCATTCAACACGGTTTCAATGGTTTACAACAGTGGAATATAAAAATATTGCACAAAATATAGTTAAAACGTTTGCATATTACAATTAGTTAAAAAATATATTAAAAAAGCAAAGAAATAGGCAAGAAATAAAAAAATAGGTATATATATATATATATATATATATATAAACATTAAAAAGTATATATTTATAAATTAAAAAGGTAGGTCTTAAGTTTTGCCTTAAAGGAATTTGTGGAGTCAGCAGATTTCAGATCCGTAGGAAGTTCATTAAAACGTTTTGCTGCTGCTACTTGAAAAGACCTGTCGCCATAAGTTTACTGCAGTTTGACAATTCGTTTAAGTAAATATAAATATAAGTACATAATGACAACTCCCCTAAAGGGGTTTTTCAGTGTCATGTTAAAATCCCCCTCTCTCCCAGTTAAGAATCCCAACTGGTAGGAGGCAAACCAGATGGCTATTTACAGAGCGTGGTGAATTTGCCGCTGGGATCACCGAGGACAAATTTATTCAATAGACTGAGTCGGGGATTTGAACCCGGGTTTTCCGCATTCAAACCCCCAGCTCTGAACACTGAGCCACGCTGCCTCCTTCGTTTTTATTGTTGAGGGGTGTGAAAACGAACTGCCTTGTGGTTATTATCCTCAAAATAATTCTACTGGGCTCCACATTGACTTAGAGTGTAGAAAGCAGTGCTTTCAGTTTTTGGTTCATTGTCGTTTGGATGCCATTTTTTGAAACAAGTGTCATGACTCAAGAAAACGTTGCCTACATGTAGCTCTCCACGTTCCCGGTTTTCTTTTATGAGTGAACAACATTTGAAGAACTTGAAATTGCTTGAACTATTGGATTTTATGTTCAAGGCTTGGGACTCCTGGAAAGATCCATGAGTTTTGAGTTTTCACTCCACTTGATATGAAGAAATTGGGTTTTAGGTGTTATTTTTGTTTTATTTGTTAAACATTACCTTGTCAAATAATAATACTAAATAAATGAATTTATATAGCGCTTATCCAAAGTTCTAAGCATTTTGCAAGAAAATAGGATTCAAGAGTTGAGGATCCTACATATTCTGTAACAGCATATCTCATATTCTAAAAATTGAGAATTTCCCTCGATGTGAGATACAGACCACAACACTTGTCCCGTGTTCTTTTAAGTACCCCAATTGAAGTTCGGAGACTGGCTCTATAGTTTATCTTCTTTATCCGAGAAGAAGCGATGGTCTAACCATTTGCAAATATTAGAGCAAAGGCAGCACCTTCTTCTCAATTATTTTAAGACCCTGAGTGTTGGTCCGGCCGGGAATCGAACCCGAGCCTCCCTCACAGTAGATTGGCACTTTACCAAATAGGATAATCAGGCTGCGATTGTTACACGAAACAATTCATGAATGAAAGTAAGGAATTTTTTGTTTAACAGTGAATTTTGAAGTTTCACTTTTCTGGAAATTTTCTGGCAGGAAAAGTCCCAAAAATTAATTAATGTTATTTTTAATGAAGTAAAAAATGCTGTCACCGTCATCGTCATCGTCATCGCCATCATCATTATCACCTTCACCTTTGTTCTATTAAATCATATGAAGAATAATTGTCATTGTCTTTATTTTTATACCTTTCATCTTTATATTCGTACAAAATGATTAACCACCAGCTTGTTTTCAGTCCTTCGTAGTATTTTCCTAACTCTTTTGTATTTGATTAATTAAGGACGACCTGAGAAACTACCAGATGTGTGCTATTCATGGTGGGTTCTGGCATCGCTTAAGATTATCGGCAAAATTCATTGGATAGACAAGGAGAAACTCAGTTTGTATATCCTTGCCTGCCAAGACGACGAAGTAGGAGGATTTGCTGACCGACCTGGAGATATGGTAAGACTCAGCCCTCTCCAGTAGGTTGATATTTGTAGTTTTTTGAATAGTTTTATTGTGCATGAAGTGCAGATGAGATATTGTGAGGGAGCTAAAACGTCACTCTTGGTTCGGCTGTTAGCAAGGCTTTTAGGACTGGGACGAGCATCTTTAAGTATGAACGATCAAAAATGGCGGATTTCTCTCAAGCTTTACATTGTGTCTTGTGCGAATAAAGTCTACTCCACAGTTACTGAATTTAAAGTTGGGCTCTGGAATCGACTTAGTATTGCAAATTATTTTCCAGCTTTAATGCTACCTAAGGCTTAATCCGGCAAACTCGAACAAGATCAAGGTTCATTTTAAATGAAACTGGTAACTGATAAAATCCATGGATGAGATGGGTCACAAGAAGCCCTTTGATTGGGCTTCTGTCTTCCCTCTGTGAAGATGAAAAGTATGGGCTCAAGTTGAGAGACTTGCATTAATTGTAGTGCCAGTCTCCACTTTTGACAAGTTCAGTTTGGGCTCAGTTTTATACGTTAAACGACTAGAAGCTTATAAATAATGTGAATATGCATCTCCAGCAGTGAGTAAAAAAATTGCGAAAACACAGAGATTTGAGTATTTTTTTCTCTTTTTTGCAGGTTGATCCATTTCACACATTGTTTGGTCTTGCTGGCTTGTCTTTACTGGGATCAACACAGGTTAAACCAGTTAATCCTGTTTACTGTTTACCGGAGGAGACCATAGAAAGACTGAAGAAAAAGCCACCTCTACTGGGCGAGTAGGTTTTCATTGTCCAAAAATCCTCTTCGTATATTTATGCTCCGTTTTAAGCCTCCTCTTCTGGGAGAGTAGGTTATGATAAACAATGAAGCATCTGGATAACTTGCCCTGTTGGATTTATAAAAACAGAACTTTTATTTCGGCTCTTTTTGCGAACAATAGGATATGTTTGGTAGGAGTTTGAATTTGAAACTGATTCAAACCTTATTTTTTGGGTGTTGTCATTTTCTGTCTAAGGCAGCTGCTTATCTTTGATTATGTTTCAACAACAACAACAACAACAACAACAACAACAAGAAAACTTTATTATTATAATTTTACAAAAGTATAACCCGCAGCTAGCAAGGCTATTCGAGGCGGGACAATGCGTGCAAGTACAAGAAATACTATTAACTAAGGAAAGTTTATAGTTTGCTAATAAATGAAATAAAAGTTGTAATGTGAATGAGGACTAGATAACAGACTAAAGGAAGAAGAATTAAATAAATTGTAAAAGTAAATACTAATAAGCAAGAATTTATTTTTCGATATATTTGGCTAATTTTACCTTTTTAATTAAGGTGGGGGTATCAATATAGTCATCTTCTGAATTCAGATTATCAAAAATTACTTTGCGGAATGTTGTTTTGAACTTATTCTTTGAGTGTTGTCGGATGTTACAGGGTATCTCATTCCACAGCTTAGCCCCAAAGCGAGGGAAAGCCGGTTTAAATAATTCTAGATTGGAAATGTTATTTTAACCCATAGGAGTCTTTTAAGAATCCTGGACGGGACACTAGTCCACCACAGGCTGGCTTCCAGCAGACACTGATACTCTATTTACTTAAATTGTTGTCAGAGCGATAGTTAATGCTTGAAAAGTTAGCTTCTTACACTCTAATCGGTGATGATCAAGAATTTTAACCTTGTTATGGCTATAGGGTGACTAATGGCCAGTGTGAATCCTTCATCCTGGACGGGACATAAATCCACCATAGGCTGGCTGCCAGCAGACACTGATACTCTATTTACTCAAATTGTTGTCGTCAGAGCGATAATTAATGCTTGAAAAGTCAGCTTCTTACACTCTAATCGGTGATGATCAAGAATTTTCAACCTTGTTATGGCTATAGGGTGACTAATGGCCAGCGTGAATCCTTCATCCTGGACGGGACATTAATCCACCATAGGCTGGCTGCCAGCAGACACTGATACTCTATTTACTTAAACTGTTTTCAGAGCGATAAATAATGCTTGAAAAGTTAGCTTCTTACATTCTAATCGGTGGTGATCAAGAATTTTCAACCTTGGCCTTAGGTTGACTAATGGCCAGCGTGAAATCTTCATTTAGTTAATTTAATGAAGTGCTAACACTTGAAACCTTGGCGACTTGCTTGTGGTACTCACGACGATTGTAATAGAATTTTACCTGCTCTTACGGGTATTTGATTCGAGTTCTAGCGGCGTAGAAACAATAACAGTCGTAGTTTCATGCAAGTTATAATGAATTGTTGAAGTGAAACTAATTGCAGTATCTGCAGACAGTGGAAACCACGACTTTTGAAGATATATCAATTCTTTATGTTCGAATGGTTTAAATTACACGTAAAGTACACGCTAGGATATTTCAGTTTATTTCAAATAGTAAAATGAGAGCGCCAGTTCTCAGTACTTGCACAGCTCAGTTCTGTCGTCCTCGTGCTTTTGTCTTGCTCGTTGGCATTTAGCGATAGCCATTACTAGTATTGTCTTATAGTCGTACAGTTAAATCAATAGAGACTTAAATAAAGTTAGTATTAAATATTGTTGTTATTTAACCTTAAGAACAAAGATAAGACTTTTCAACACCAACGTCAAATCAGTATTGTTATATGGCTCCGAATGCTGGAAGATATAACATCTGAAATAACAAGAAAGATCCAAGTATTTATTCACAAGTGTCTTCGAATAATCCTAAAGATTAAGTGGTCAGACAAAGTTTCAAATGCAGAAATTAGGAGGCGGTGCTTTCAGGAAAACACCATAGTAGAAATAACACGCAGAAAGTGGCGATTCATTGGACACATTCTCCGAAAAGATAGTACATCCATCAGCAGGACAGGACTCTTTTGGACGCCCGATGGCAAGCGCAAAAAAGGAAGCCCCAGGGCTACATGGCGTAGAACATCAGAAAAGGAGTTGGAAGATCTGGGACGACAAGGACAGATGATGATGATGATGATGATCTCCACAACCTATTATGATTCTTAATCAAGGCGTAGTGACTCGTATACTCATTCTTGAGTAACAGAAGACAAATTTGCATCTTACCATCAGGGTCCTCACAGACTCTTAATACATCAAAGTCCTCGCCGCTGTCATACCCATACACATATATAGCAAAATCTGGGTTCTGCCTCTCGAATCTAGCAATCTGATCCAAGGGGGTGGGGAATTTTATACCTGACCAATCAAACTTCTCAGAGTTCTCTCTCAGAGTAGTGGACAGTCTCTCAGGATTAGTAGTATTTTGCGGGTATACTGCGGAGGTAACAGCTCAGATTTATTCTGAACATTGACTATTGCCTTCCTGTAACCTATCTTCTTTGGAGTAGGAATATAGCTATTTCCAGCTAATGGTCTGAAGGATACGATGCTGATGTCAAGAGAGAGAATCTGATTAAATTGCCACCCAGATTTCTGTGGTTGAAATATGGCAACCTTCTCTAAGATTAAATCCCTCATCTCATGATACTTCTCAAGAATGTTGGTTGCTTCATAGATTTCTACCACATCACTGTGAAAGTAATGTGTCATCTGTTCAACCTCTCCCGTTGCAGGATCCATTCTTGTTAATCCGTTATTCAAGAGAAAATGAGTCTTGATCGGCTTCTCTTTCTCTGTGAGCATTCCTAGGACTCTGGGCTCAGCTTCATCAAAGACGTTCTTAGGACCGTACCCTCTTTGTCCTTCAATCCTATAAGTTTTGAAAAAACCTTTGAAAGCCTGCTCAATTTCATTAGGTTTGAAACGTTCTATCTCATCAAATAAACCTTTTACCTTCTTATTCAGAGCATTAACTTTCTGAGTTGCCCTTTTCTTGACAGGCTTAGGAATCTGTCCAAGTACCCATTCAGTAAACTTGTCTACGTCCTTCACTACTGAATCCTCAGCTTTCTTCACTAATCGCTTTAGAGACGTGAAGCTTAGTTTACTGTGAGGTGACCTAACCTCCGGGATGGGTAACTCAACCTCAGGTATAAATGCACTCAAAGCTTCAATAAGCTCCTCTCTGCGCATTGTGTTGTACCTTTTAATCCCTCGTACTTTTGCAAGAGATTTAATCTCGGTAACTCTGAGGATGTCTAGTATGATATCAATGTTCTGTAAGGCATTAACTAGTTTAGCCTTAGGTGTTCTAGATGTAACATTGACACCATGCTTTTGTGCGATAGCTTTCAGGACTTTGAATGTTAGATTACTGAATCCTGGATCTTATGAAAGCCTTTAGTCCCTCGCGACTTTGCGGCTGATTTTAGATCTTCCAAAGCCTCAACTAGTTGAGGTTTAGTCATTCTAGACCATCCTGCAACTTCGTTCTCTCTAGTGAGAGCTTTTAGTTGATTTTTGCATAGATTTTCCATACTGAATAGTAATATACTCTTAGTATATATAATCTAAAATCCTAAATCTATTTATCACTTTTTCTGAGATCTCTGAGAAAAAAAATATTAGTAAATTTTAGTGCCAGCCGCTGTGCAGCTTTTGTCAATTTTGTGCTATCATGGTCAAGTCATGTGCCACGCGCGTGGTGGTTCTAAATTTTGATACAATATGATATCTTATGGTCACTTGACGTGTGAAGTCATGTACTGATCGTATGCTCTTTAAAGGAGATTTTAGCGTGAAAAATTAACGTGAATTTACGCTTAATTTGATAGGCTGTAGACTTTTCCTAAATACACTGCTACAGCCTACAGTACATTCTGGAGGAAACGTAACATGCGTAGTGGGGTTGAGTCTGAGAGTCATCAAGGATCTCTCAAGGCAAATATGCAAAATGTAAACAAACTGGATATAGAAATGAGTCTTTGTGATGCATGCAAATTGGCTTGTTTTTTAGTTCTAGAACTTCAAAAGATTTGTTGCTGTGCAACTATAACTGTCAGATTTTTTGATCAATGTAGCTGTTATACAATATGTTTTACTGGTAATACTTTTTTCAAAAGTGGTACTATCAAAGGTTTTTACATAATCGTCACACAACAAGAAAACAATCTCTAACGCGGCACAACCAAACCAAGAAGAACAACAACACTGCAACTTTAGGAAAAAAGAACAATGCCCACTTAAAGGAAATTGCCAACAGAAGAACGTAATATACCAAGCAACAGTAACCACAGACACGGCGAAAGAAACCTACGTAGGACTGGCATCAAATTTCAAAGAACGTTATAGTAACCACAAGACATCTTTTAGACACCAAACAAAACGCAATGAAACTGAATTATCTAAACACATATATGGAAATTAAAGGGTAAAAGCACTAAAATTAATTTGAAATCACCTGGAAAATTATTAAAAAAAGTCACTCGTACCGCAACGAAACTAAAAAATGTAATCTATGTTTATATGAAAAATTCATCATCATATGTAAAAAAGACCTATGTAGTTTAAACAAACAAAACGAATTAGCTAGTCTATGTCCATACAGAAATAGATTTACACTTAAGAACTTCCTGTAAATAGAAACTTATATATAGATAGTAACCTACTGTAGCAACCACATTGTACTTGTAGCCAGTGTAAAATTACCAACGGTCATTCATTGCGAGTTACCCGATGAGTGTGGGTCACCATACGAAACAAGCCCGTAGTAATAAACAATGAATCAAATTCAAAGTTTTTTGTCTTAAACTTTTATAGATTTCACTCCTTTTAGTCGAGCGCTATATATATACTCTTTTATATATTTTTGTGTTTGTACCTTGTTGCAGGTCGATTGCGAGTCAATATGGGAAATATATTCTTTGAGCAGAAAAAGTATCCCCAAGCCATTAAACAATATCGCATGGCACTGGATCAAGTTCCTAATACACACAAGGACATGAGGTGAGCTTACAAGATCAGATCCTTAAGGGAATATAGTATAAAAATGTTAAATTATTTTGAACGATATTGGAAAACATTTTTAGCTTGTTTTAAAGAAGCTATACTACAAATAACTTTTAGGGGCCTTCGGCTAACCCGACAAGGTGCATGCCTGCATTTAGGGACACAGTTTGGTTAAACTCAGTCCAGGATATTTCTTGGAAACGATCGTTTCTAGTTACGTGTCGGTTCTGTGTTGGGAACACGATGGACATGATGATATGAGCAGAATCATTTGTATAAATTTGTAAAAAGTACAGTAATTGCTACTGCAAAGTGTTAACACATCAAGTATGACCAACAGAAGAGTGGAGTTTAGGTACAGCTATTTAAATATACCGTATTGTAACATACAAGCTTTCAATTTTCGTATGTAGAAGCAGTAGTTGTGGTCATGACAAAAATCTTTAAATAATAATTTAGAAAAATCTAAATAACTACATCAGTGAGTAACTTACGAGGTCAAGGCCATAATGTAACGCAAGAATCTTATAACAGTAGTTACCTACATTATTCATTTTCATACACTATTTCTCGTATCTGGAACCAGCTTCCCTTATCAATTAAATCTTCCACCTCATTCTTTCAATTCCGAAATCTAATTAAAGTACATGATTTAGTTGGCTTCCAATGTAACAGAAGTATATAATGTATATATTTAGTAATGTTAGAATATAGGTTTTAAATAGTATTGTGTCATATGTTACAATTTTCTTTTTTGTTATCATTTAGGTTTTATTAACTTTTATTGGTATACATATTAGTTAAATTTTTTATTTTTATTATTCTTAGTCGATCACTTTTACCATGAGCCTATGGCTCGGGAGAATGGGCGACCACTCCCTGTTTAACCGACTTTAAATAAATTATTATTATTATTAATACCATTTCATGTATATGAATCTTTATCAATTGTGTAAAAACGTTAATGCATCTTGTTATAAATGTCCTGCCTTCAAGTGCCTCTAAGCTGATTTAAGTTTCGATACGAGAGAATCTCTTAGCAGAAGTCTGGTGGCTTTCTCTCACCACGTAAATATGTAACTTTTGTACTTTGTTTTATATTATTGTGGCAAAATATATATATATATAATAGAATAAAAATATATTTTTCGGCAGCGTAGTCTTAATAAACTATTATTTTACAATAGGAATTAGTTTCCTGACGTTACTTACAGCAGGACAGATACTTCTCAGCTACAGCCCTGATCTTATGGAACGCACTACTACAATGCATAAGAGTTTTATCATTTATGCATTTATCATCAATTACAGTCGCATAAGAAAGAGGGACACATTTAGAAACTTTTTTATTCACAGAGTTTCATTTTTAAAAAAAAATTATTTTTAAATCACCACATTTGCATTATGTTACCACCTTCATCCACAAGTTTTTCTCCTTCAGTAAAAGCATGCAATTGAATGAAGTCAATGTAGAAAATCGCTGTTTATTAATTAGTTTTAGCTCTTGAAGTTTAAGCTCAAAAGTTATTGTGGTGGATTACAATGTCACACGTAAACAAAAGAATTTTCGGAACCCAATAGTATTTAGCTCTTTAAAAGGTTCTTATTTGGCGGTGAATCAAAATTTGGAATATAGCACGTGATCTTTGAGTGTTCGGCTCCAGTTTGGAAACGTGCAGCGCACGTGTACGAAAAGGACAACCATCGCTCTTTTCTAGTCATTATTCCACCACTCGCGACTCGAGATTATCTGCCTCTATATGTTTGCATTTCTTGGCAGTATTTTCGCTTTTATTTTGATTATTGCATTCCTTTTTTACTTCTTAATTAATCAAGATTTATGAGCAGATACAAACTTTGGACCTTGAAATAGGAGAAGATTCTAGAAGATTTCTAGAAGATTTCTAGACGATCTGAAAGAGAAATAATTTATTTTAACCTTGCTTTAATTCAATGTTACAGCGTTTTAAGAAATTAAGAGAGTTCAATGGTGTATTTTTGCTTTACGAGCTTACCATAGATTGCTTTTGATTTGTTAGTTATTTAGTATTATTAATCTGTTTTGGATGTTTTTACAGAAATTTTATGAAGAAATGCGTCGTTTTTATCACACTACTCCTACGAGTTACATGGAGTTCGTTCGACTCTTTCTAGCAAAGCTTCATGAAAAACAAACAGAATTGACGTTCAACTGTGATCGTCTAACTACTGGGCTTCAAAAACTAGCAGACTCAAATGAGCTGGTAGGAGCTATGCAGGTTGAACTTTTGCAGCTTGGTCCTAAACTGGGACAGAAAACAAAGGTAATGAATGGTAACTCATCATTTTGTTTGACTAGTGTGAAAAGCTGCAACATGTTAGATTAGGACATTATTAATGCATATGTGCGTGATTAGGGCAACTCAAAGTCAACATATTCATGATTGTCGCTGTTAGAAGATGACCTTGAGAGTCTTTTCTAAACGGAACACCAGTCCATCGCCGGTTAGATTCCTGCAAGAGCTGGTACAGTGAAAACCCGTGCAAAAGAACCTGGATTTTAAGAACCAGATAGCCTAAAATTTTTAATTTATGCCTCCTCAACGTAAAAGCCTATGCTGGCCAAAATTTTTAATTAGTTTCTTATCAGTTGAATTGCTATAAAGTGATAGAAACTATTGAATGAAGATCATTGTTTGTTTATAATTAAAAGGCTTTAAAACCAAGTACTGTTTATATTGTGTTCTTCATTCCGATAAATCCTCTTACGTCTTTGTATTTGCAATTATAATTTAGATAGGACCCTAGCTTACGCGCGGGCGGCTCGTGTTTTCTACATTTCCGTCGTGTTCTGAAATGCTCATCGTTTTTTATCACAGTCTAATACTCGGTGTAGTCTTCTTTATTTGGTAAGTAAAGCACAGAACTACAAATAATACATACTATATCGCCTCTGTCTTTGAAATGGCATTTCAGAGAGTTGATGAGTTTGTCCGAGCATATGTTTTGTTAAGTATATAGCGGCACTGTACTGCCTTTAGGCATTATTTTACTGTATAAAATGATAGTTATGCTATATTTAAGGCCACTCTCTACCCTAAGACCATTTTTTCGCTACTTTTAGTGATATTTTTGATGATATCTCCATCATTATTTTGAAATGTGAGAAAAGCGATAATCACAT
>JAOBBB020016878.1:0-15760 GCA_025331005.2 Zoanthus gigantus | reverse complement strand
ATGTATATTATTGCTTAATATTTGACGGGCAGAATACAGGTGTACTGATGAAACACATTGAAAATAATTATTGAAGTTAGCCGGAGTTAAGTGATGAAGCCCCTAAAAAATAAAACTGAGAATCCAGTTTAATTATGTCAAGGAAATTTAATATGCAAAGTGACTTGAAGAGGTTCACTAGGAGCTCTGTGTTCAAAAAATGTATTATTCTGCATGAAAATTTTCTCTTGATTTGTGAGGATAGATTTTTAAAGTTAGTGGAGTAAGTCAAACCCAGCTTTGTACACCATAGATGAGAAAGGAATAAATTAAAGAATAGTAAGGCATAATTAGGATATCAATGTTAACATAATATCTAACTTTTGATAGGATACCTATTAACGTTTTAGATAGTTTGTCATTTATTTCATTAATATATATATGAGCTTTCCACGTTAAATGTGAATCAAAGGTTATTCCAAGGTACTTAACAGAATTTATTTGTTTGATAATTCTATTATCAATTTTGATAATGAAAGACTGGTAAAGTTTTAGTTGTTTGGAATGGAAAAGAATAAATAGGTCTTTTGTATCGTTAATATAAAATGAAAATTAAAGGGGCCCCAGCACTGAGCCTGGGGAACCCCCACAAGTAATTGGTAATGAGATGAAATTATGGCCATTTACAGTAGCAAATTGTGTTCTATTAGAAAGATATGATTGAAACCAAATGTTTACAGTAACTGTTCCTCTTATTCTATAATGATCAAGCTTGGATAGTAATATTGAGTGATTGATATTGTCAAAAGCATATTTTAGGTCAATAAAGATACCACACCCAAACTCTTTATGGTCAAATAAATTTCCAACTAATTAGCAATACTAATAAGTGCATATAAGGTTGAAAACCTTTCCCTGAATCCAAACTGAAGTGGCTGATTTTTTGTTTGAGATAATTGTAAAGTCGACAATACATCATCTTTTCAAATAGTTAACTAAAAATTGGTAAAACTGAAACTGGACTATAATTGCACTTTCTCCAAAAGCTCACGTGCAGAGCTTAATTGCTGTGAAAATTGCAAAGTATAACACGGAATTTATGTTCTATGCAACTAAATTGTCTCTTAAAGGTGTTGAAAGACAAGTTGTTGAGAAAATAACATGGTGTAACACGGCCGTTAGGTACTGATAACATTTTAATAGCAAATTGTGGAATGTCGTATTACAAACAAGAGGTTTGCGAAATCGGCGGAAAATGTGGGTGTCCGAGAACGTATCCACTGATATCATTATGTAAAGAGACAACAGGCTCGTTCATATCCATGATGCTTTGCATGTTGGTGAACATTTCTCAACTTGTGGCGATATGTAGCGCATAAGTATGGTGGCAACTTAAGGTTTGCGAACTTTTTTGTAGTTGCTCCGCAGTATGCCGCAAGGCAATCAGCCGTAGTTGACATAAACAGCCAAAGGCAAAAAAGAAGATGTTCTTTTGCAACAAGAGTATTAAAAAAATGGTGGATGCGGATAGTATCGAGTTGATTTATTTGGAAAGGTTTTCTATTTCTGTTTCTTTATATTTCAAACCAAAGTTATATACACACAGTAATGACATTATAATAAAATAGCTTGATTTTAGCGATGCTCTAGCCAGTTAAATAAAATTTGCCATGAGAGATGCCCATGTAAATGTTAAGTCAACAAACTTATTATTTGGATGAAAGAATCAAACTTTTAAAACCGAATGCAAATATATTTTGCATGGCCGCTCGACTCTTGGTAGTCATCTGAGTTTGAGTTGGGAAGCGTTCTTCATCTTCTCCACAAAAATATTCATCACCTTGAAGTTTTCATAAAAAGATAAAACGCTAATAAGATGTTTAGTTGATTTTCTAAAAGCAGGAATTCAGCTATCTTTGAGATTTTCACTTCACTGAAAACTCTTCTCGCAAAGTATCCTGGATGGCCATCGTTTTGTAACATTAACGTACGCGGTATAGCTATTGACGTCATATAATAAATAGGAATTTAAATTCACTAAGAAGGCAATGCGTGAAAAGAACAATAGAAAACAATTGTGTAAACGGCATGCGCAGCAAAATGTTAATAAGGATGTTTTAAAAGTCGAAATTTCTATGGAATTAATCTCTCTATATTTCTTAGCACGTCCTATGAGTACATTTATTGTCCAAAACCTTCTCTAAAACAATACGTTTTTCCAATATTTCATGTAAACTCACCGCTTGCTTCAATTTTCCCAGAAATCTGTGAACGCGTTGGTTGCCGTGCGGCGCCTGTCATCTGTTACATCACTGCTGGGCATGCGCGGAGTTTCCCGTCCGTCCATGGTCCCGTCTCTGAACACTGTAACAGCCAATGACAGCGAGAATGATGAAACAGACACGAAAACAGATGAGAATGGTAATATAATGAAAGAAATCAAGACAAATCAAGACAAATCAGGTATGTTAGGGCACAAAATTCAGCATTAAGAGTGTCTGCAGTATGTCTATGTGTCATGCACTTTGTAAATGGGAAAGTTGGGGCGGCCTATGTGAGGGTTTTGAAGAAACACATTTTTTTGGGTGGGAAATGGATCGTCAAACTCAGCCACAGAGATGGGCAATTTAAACGTACAGAAAAGAGACATAAGTGTTTGTGAAAATTGGGAGGCGTGTTAGGCGCATGAGCAGTGTGTAAGATCTCTGCATTTCAACCACAAGTTCCAGTTTGATTCCAGCGAAGATTTGAACTTTTAAGTTTTGTGGTACCAGCTTACTGCTTGGAGCTAACCTGCAATGGACTAGTGTCCTGTCTAGTGTCGAGGCTTAGACTCGGCATCCTCCTAACGCTACAGAGATTGGAGATGAGCCACAAAGCTAGCCTGTGCCGCAGATGAATATTTGTCTGTGAAAGTCCGTCTGCGAATCAGTGCAGGATTTCGTGTTCTAGATCAGTTATATGTCCTCAAATTTGATTGGATTCTCTCGCCATCTTTTCAAATTTAATGATTTAAATTCGCTAATCACGCGGCTCGTTAAAATCACAGGGCTAGGGGAGCCAATCAAAATTGAGTACATATAACCGATCCACGAAGCATGATGTAAAAAATGAAATCCTGCACTGATTCGCAGATAGTTAGCATTTACTAAAACTGGAAACCGCCTGCACGCAGGCTACCACAAACCTTGTACAAGGATTTAGCTAAGTTCGAATAACTACAACAACGTTTTTGAAAGACATATTTCGGCATGCATATGCCATCATCAGTTTAACAGAATGAATGAGTTACAATAGATGAGTTGTAAGCTAGTTGATGAATAAATTATTAACAATATAATGACGAATGCATTACAAGTAATGCAACGGAGCTATAAAGCTAAAAAGTATTAAAGTGATGTACTTGTTTATTGACGTTGGGCTTATTCTTATTAATATGTAAGGCCTCTTTAAGTTTAAGATCAATATGATTGTTGGCTATGGCTAGAAAAGTAAAACAAGAAGGTGTGTATAAACTTTTGCAAGAAGGAGATTAAGAAAAGTGCTTAAAAATATGTAAGTTTTTATCGCTCATTGTGTGCTCTTTAATCGTTGTAGAAAAATGGCGACTGGTTTCATCAATATAACAGGAATTACATCCCGCACAAGTAAATTGATATACTACTAGGGATTTAAGTGCATCGGGAGTACGATCTTTAAAACTAAACATGTTTTTTATTTTAAAAGAGGTAAAAACAAATCTAGTTTTATATTGAGATCCGTTTCACAAAAACGTTTAAGCAATAGTCGGAGTTTTACTTAATTAATTTAGTTAATTTAGAATAGTGACCGCAATGAAGGAAAACTTGAAATACTTCAACATCTGGCACTCGACAACCGCCAATGAGTCAAACATCTACACTTTCAGACAGCTGATAGAGCCTATTCTCCTCTATGGCGCGGAAACTTGGACCCTCACCGCAAGACAACAGAAGCGCCTGGAGGGAACGTACACCAACTTGCTCAGACGCGTCCAAGTTATCGATTGGTCAGAGCACACCACCCTACGGCAGATATATGGAGATATCCCTCCCCTGTCCCAGAAAGTTGCCAAACGGAGGCTCTCGCTGGCTGGGCACTGCTACCGGGCCGCTGGGGAAGTGATCCACCCTCTATTGCTATGGAGACCCAGCGGCCCTGTCCGCTACCGAGGCCTCACATTTCCAGACGCCATAGCAAAGGATTCGAGAATGGAAAGAATGGACTGCCCGGCTGCAATGGGGGACAGAGAAGTGTGGGGGTGCGCCGTTGAAAGCACCCCGGCCGCCAGGGTCGCTCAAAGATGATGATAAATATAATATCGGGATAAGATCAATTGTGGTTTTAGACCGCTTAAGCGGGCCTTACTCGTATTTCAGAAACCTAAATTATTAAAACACTACAAAACTAAATCTTAACTGAAATCTCTACTGTTCTGCACACAGCCGATAAGCCAAATTTTAACAAAGAACTAACAGACATTACAGTGGTGGAGGGTGACACCGCAAAATTTGAGGTGGTGATCAGCGGAGATACCAGCTATATTGTCAAGTGGTACAAAAACGGCGTTTCAGTGATCGATGGAAGAAGACATAGCATTTTAAAGAAAGAAAACAAGACTTATGCATTGATTATCTCAGATAGCACTGAAGACGATTCGGGAGAATATCGTTGCGTGGTATCAAATACTCTCAGCAAAAATACAACTGTTTGTCAACTGACTGTTGAGAAGGCCTCACCACAAGTTGACCCGCCTATCTTTGAAAAGGATCTCTGTGACGTGACGGTCAACGAAGATGACACAATTATATTAGAAGTGACTCTCGTTGGTGATTTGAACTGCGACGTAGAATGGTTCAAGGTATATTCTGTAATGGGGATTTTACTGATTAAGAAGTATAATATATAGTTGTACTCGGAGTGAATCTTTCAAATAGGGAAGAAAACAACACTTTTCTCCACTAATGAATTTGAGTTTTGGTGACCATTAAATATTTATCATCAAATGTTGTGAAAAATGTCTCAAACTGAAATCGCCTCCCCTTTCACTTATAATTCCTGAACTATTAGTGAGCATTCGTTTTTATTTGAACTATAACCATTTAAAGGGGAACTCCAGGGTAAAAATAAATTGGTTCTGCTGTCAGGTATAAGTTTCAATAACTAGTTTTCGTAATTATTTTTGGCGAACCGGGTTTAGAAATGGAGATATTTTGTCCTATACACAAACAAAATTGAAATTGAACTCCTCCATCTTTGACTGAGTTGACAGACTGCGCAGATTCTGGTCAGTGCAACCCTAGTAAATGACGTCACAGTGACAAATTGCTTGAGACTTGAGATATGAAATTCCTTTTATCGACATTCCTGACCTCATACCTAAACTAAAATTTAGATTTATATATTTATTTTAATTCTTAAAATCACTGCAGATTAACAATAAATCGTCACTTTTTCATCACTATCTTAATCTTTTTAAAATACTTATCTAGTAAAGTCACCGATCCACCTATATTTATTAACAGCAACTGCCAACGGACCAAAACACTTTAATTCTATTAAATCAAAACAAGCTATAGTAAATATATGATTGACAGATTGATTTCACGGTTTCACGATTTCACTATTTCTAATACTCTGAGATAGAAATCGCTTCATTAAAAACTTAATGTATGAGCGCAAAAAACTACTCTGTTCCAGCAGATATATTGCTTCATAGCTTAGTTGTGTTACTAGTTATTTTCAAATCTAGAAAAAACATGAATAATTACATTTTACTGTTTATTATTAGAATGAGTAATTTTTCTTTACTACTAAACAAGGGTGGCGTAGGTGTTGAGGAAGATCCACGTCACACTTTCGTTAAAGAAGGAAGCGGACACAATAAGCTAGTTATTACACAATGTGAAGATGAAGATTCAGGGGAGTATAGTTTTAATGCATCAAACAAGGCCGGAATGGCAACAACCTCTTGTAACGTCACAGTTGAACCTCCCGAATCGTTAGTTGACCCCCCTGTTTTCGAGAAAGAATTTGGCGACGTTTCTGTTTACGAAGGCGAGACGGTGATGTTTGAAGTGCTGGTCAGCGGTGATGTAAACTGTGATATTGACTGGTACAAGAATGGCGGGGATATGGATGAGGGGCCTCGGCACAAGTTTATTGATAAAGGAAATGGACTGTTCACACTATTGATATCGGAGTGCGAGGACGATGATACTGGGGAATATTGCTGTGTTGCGTCAAACTCGGCCGGGAGAGTCACAGCGGCCGGCAACCTTTTCGTAAAGGGTAAGATAAAAAAGTTTCTTTGCCCAAGTATAAAAAGTGGGAAGGAAAGAGGGGGGAGGGGTAAGGAGCTCGTAGTTTTCCTGTTCTCTTATGAATTATGCTTGGTTTTTTTGGACCGTTGAGATTGAATGAAAGACTCGAGGATATATAAAAGACTTTAAGTATTAATATTAATATGGAAGTTGTTCCTCTTTATGCCATTCAAGAAATACTGACATAAAACAAAAGAAAAATAGTTTCGTGAGATTAAGAATTAAAAAAACAAAGTCTTAAAATGTAAAAATAAAAACGAATGCAAGGTTTGCTTATTTGGTTAAATAAGGTGAAACTGCAACAAAGCGAGAGCACAGAAAAGTAAGTACTTTGCGTGTTGAAAGGATAAAACCACATAAAAAACTTCAAATAAACTGCAGTCAACCTGAAAAATCTCGATTATTGTGGGTTTTCCCGAGACCGGCCAAATCCTGACGAAGTGTATTATTAAACAGTTAATGATTTATAGTGGATATTACACGGGGGCGCGATGGTATGAAGTTTATCTTCGAGTGGAAAAATTATTTGCGAGTGAGCGCAGCGAACGAATGAAATTTTTTTTCCTCGAGAAGATGAACTTCATATCTTCAAGCCAACGTGTAATTTTCTTTTTATTACATAGATATGAGTGTTTCGAAGATAAAAAAAAATGGACGAAAAACAAAGGAAAAACAAAGGAATGACGTCAGCGATATCTTCACTAGTGAAGATATGAAAAATATCTCACTCGTATCCCAGATGTAGTTTCGTATGGAAAATACGAGTTGTCTATTTTTCGGTAAAACACTCATATCTATGTTATAAATAAATAAATTAATTAATTAATTAATATATATATATATATACACACACACACATACCATTGTTGATTATACACGTCTTGTCTGCTGCTCATTTTTATAGTATAAGTAAGACTATTATTATTATTATTGTTAATATTTTTATTGTTCTTGACGTCGAGCGTCAAAAGCACCTCCGCTTTTTAAACATTAGGAATTTAAGCAAAGAAAATGGCAAGGAACAAAGACATTAGTTCATTATTGATACAAAACATACACTGAAATGTACCTAGCTGAACAGCTGTTACTATCTTCTACTGTAATACGCAGCCCAGTTCTGTGCGTGACGAGGACTTCACACCACAGTCTTTATTTGCCTTCGACCCAGAACCTTTTTAACCTTTTTATGTACGCAAATCTTGTGCAAAGTCAAGAAGAAATTTACCTAAAAAGTAAAAACTAAATGAGAATTTTTTTGTCACAAAACCCGTTGTCATTGTTCCATTGTCTTTGCTTAAGCTCTCCATTGATTCGTACCCAACTTTTTTTTGTACACTGAAATTCTAAACTTTTACGTCGACTTTACAGGACATACTAGCTACTTATCCATTTACAAAAATTTCCAACTGGAGCAGTGGTAACACGTATTTCCATATGACTATCGGTAACTTGGTGCGAGGAAGCAGACTGTTGTGTGAGACGTCCCTGGTAAGTTTTTTAATACTAAAAACAAAGGTTTTATATTCTTTAGCAACTAACGTAAAAGTTCTACTCCGTCTCACTCGGGTCGTTATTGCCGTGTACTTATTTAGTCAGTAACAACAATGGTAATAACTGTTTGTGCTTTGAGTTTCTAATCTGAAATTTTGGCAAACCGAGTATACTCATTTCACCTAACAGGAGAGACATTTTGATTGACATCCATTTCTTTTTGTGTATATATGTCTTGGCTTTTTCGAAACAACTTAAGACCTTAACGCAATTTTTAATAAAAAGGATAAATATCTTTTTTCAAATAGAGCTTTTAAAAGTTCCTTTATCTTTTGGGAGGACTACATGTCATGGATGTCAGGTCAGATAATAAAAGGGCAAGTAAAACGGAGGTAGGGGATGGCCTCCGATTTCTTGCAGATCCATCAAAAAAAACTTTTGTTCTGCTACTCTGATTAAAGATCAAAAGGGTTTTCTCAGTTGTAATTTTTCATAGAAGCAGAGTATCTTTGTCGTTTTTTTTTAAAACGCAATGATCATTCGTAACGTTATCACTCATTGGGTTAAACACGAGCAAAGAAATGTTAAGGAAATAGTATGTTGGAAGTGGGGAGGGCGTTTTCTTACAAAACACATTTTTAAACCGTTCATTGTTGAACGTACGTTTTAAAGTTTTCCCCTGTCGCTTATACTTCATGCTGGTTATTAATAAATAGATAAATCGATTTCTGGAATTTTGGATCTTAATTTTAAAATTAACATTCAAAACTCCAGAAATCGATTCATTTATTTACTACAACTGAATCTGGATGAATGACATTATTCTTTTTTCCTTCATGGTTATTGTTCCAGTCTTAATGTCGTTTATGATTAAGGAGTTTTTTAAGGGGCTTAAAATTACACAGTACTTTATCACACAGAGTATTTTAAGCAGTATATTTCCGCATCATGAATACACATCTTTCACTTTTTACAGGGATACAAAATGGACGACTTATTGACGTCATACATTTCTCTGATGCTCACGTCAATGAACAAGCAAAGAAAGCCTGCAACCTTGCGAGCCGTAAAGAAATGATATTGTTGTGGAAAGCGTGTTTCGGCACGCGAGGAACTATTCTTTCCTCTATGGTGGACAGTTATATCTGATAATATTCTCTGCTGAACAAAATATTACGAAGTACTTGAAATTGCAAACGACTTGTGTAGTGTCCGTTCGTTTACGTGGCAATATTTTCTCACTCAATTGATCCTACATATTCGATAAGATCCTATGACTGCATGTGGTAAATCATTTTTAATTCACACAGGTGTGAGCCCAGGTAATAGCTGCTTACCTTTTCAAATTCGGTTGATTTGTTTTTTACAACTAAAAATCAGAAGAAAGTATTTCCATAGCCAACGTCACATGGTTGCAATATGGAAAGCTTTCTACTCCAATCAGATAACTCCAAGAATGTCAGAAATGTACAACAGACGATAAGGAATCGAAAATCCCGTTTTTCGTAGAACTGTGTTGTGGTTTATAGGTTGTTCATGGTTTTAACGAGTGACTCTAAGTCGCTCTGATAACAACTATAGCTAACCGAACTCGTACTACCTACCATAAATCTTCAAGGAGAAGAAAAATATGTTTGCGATTTAGTTCGGCGGCAATTTTCTCAAACAGTATTTATAGTAATAAATATAATAATTATAACAATAGTTATATTTATAATGGCAATAACGATGAAAACAACAGCTGGTATTTAATAGTTGAGGTATGGTTTACCTGATCATTGTACTTCTAACTTTGAAGGGAATATTTCATACTGTAGATAAATGAAATAAAACCAAACAAGATTGGCTTTGCGTGGTAAATTTTCTCATGCCTTAGGAATCGACCTAAACACGATTTTAAACGAGTACTAAATGTATAAGATATTTAAGGTTAATTACTGGATGTGAGTGACGGGGAGAGGGGTACTTGGGTCAATTTTCTCAGAACCCCTACTCATTATAGTCTATTCTGTGGCCCATTATAGACCCCATCTTAGTCAGTTTTGGTCAAATGTCATTTTCGCGACCCTTTTGAAAACCACTGCCTGGTTAGGTTAGTTGGTAAGGTGCCAGTCTATCGTGCGGGATGTTCGGGTTCGATTCCCGGCCGGACCAACACTCGGGGTCTTAAAATAATTGAGAAGATGCTGCCTTTGTTCTAATATCTGCAAATGATTAGACCCTCGCGTCTTCTCGAATAAGGACGTTAAACCGTAGGCCCAGTCTCTTGACACTCTATCTGGGGACTTAAAAGAACCCACGCACTTGTCGAAAAGAGCAGGTTAGTAATCCCGGTGTTGTGATCTGTCATCTTTGCTGAGGGCATTTACAGTTGTTAATTTATGTGAGCCGTTGTTGCGGACTATCTAAGACCCTCAACTGTTGAATGACTATTTATTTGTAAAGCGCTTACAGCTTCAAGATTAAGCGCTATATAAAAAGCCATTTGTTTATTTATTTAATCTTCGCAGGCCATTTTGAAACCTGCACCTGTTAACTTGTTTTTTTCGAGCGACACAAATAGATATCTGAACAGATTCAACTAGAATGCTGCTGAAAAAAAATGGCAAAACAGTTACTGTTAATCAGCAGGATACCTAAATTGTGTGCAATTCTACCATCGGTTTCGGCTCCATTAAATCCTGTACCGATTGAAGAACATTTCAGGTGAAGCTACCCACTAAGTAATCACAGTAACTGAACGTTAGTGAAGTAAGGAAAACCAGTAGATAAAACAGTAAAAAACCAGTATTCGTGGCACATGCTACACAACAAAAAGCAACAAGCCTGCGCATGAAAAAAATAATAACATTCCAAACAATTTAGGGCTCTCTAAGCTCCTTGATTGATGTTCCATACTTCCGCACCCCGTCGTAGTGGCTCCTACCGAAAAGCAAGTTAACCGACATCTTGGAAATTTTTATTTCGTTTAACCCTGAGTTAACAATTTAACTCACCTTGAGACCCGAGTTAATTTTATCTCGATTTAACTCACAGGTTAACTAAGAGTTAGTGCTAACCGGTTTTCGAGCAACCGAAACAAGAGTTGACTCACTTTAGAGCAACCTGGCCCTGGCCTTTAACATCAGACCTTACGGCTACAGGGTAATTTGATACTCTTAAACATAATAGCGAATTAAACTTTTTATTAATTTTATTTGATTTGTCTTACCTTTGTAGATTTGTTGTGGGAGAGGCTATGATGATGCGAAAGGTCGCTGGCGTATTGAAGGTGGAATCAATTAAAATGTTCTCGTAAATGTCACGCCCATGTCATGTTGAAAGTTAACAGGTCCCAAGCGAAAAAGATCAAACGCTTGCTAATCCAAAAGAAGATTCAAGCTGTGTTAACTTCAGTGGACGACAACAACGTAGAATAGCGGAAAATTATAAAATGTAGCACGGATGATTTGGTGGACTTTGTTCTGGATCCGGGGTTCTGGACTATTGTGCACGTGGTTATGTTTAAGTTGTGGTTTCAAGAACGGAATTCAATGCGAGCCGACTGTTAAATATTAAATCAACAACAAGAACGTTTTTTAACCGCGAATCTTCCTACTTTTAAATCCCTGCTTACCAGAATTTTATCATCCCTAAAATCCGGAGAATGTGCACGCCATTAAAATAGAAACCCTAATCCTTTTAATTTTCCACCTGCTCGGAGAAGAAACACGCACTTTTCGACGCAAGTTTAGCCTTGACCATAGTTCTGTAATTAACCTTTCTAATGTTCCTCTCAGTAATCATGAAAAGTCTGTTCTTTCTAAAGGACTAACCTTTTGTGCTTTTGTTTTAGTGGATTCCCGGATTCATACGACAAATATATCTGAGAGTCACCTGCGCAAAACTGAAAGTTCAGATCATACTTTCTGATGACATCACCCAGAGGCGAAACGTAGGCAAGAAATATGATTTGTCCCAGGACCGATCCCGGCGGATGCGTTTTGGTGAACAGGTACCTTTGACTGTTACCCTTTCTGATCTAGACATAAGGTAGGACAGTGGTGTATTGATGAATGCATGAGCCAACTTGTAACACTATGTTTTGCAAGCCACTTGATAATGATCTTACTAACGAAATTCAACAACGGATTACTGTCTACCTACAACTTATGCTCACTTCTGATCATATTGACGAAAAATTACGTTTTCTTGTACAATTTCAAGCAAAACCTGGTCGTTTCTATGTTCTCCCCAAACTTTACAAAGCTGGTAACCCAGGGCGTTCTATAGTATTTTCTAATGGCCATCCCACTGAACACATTTCGGAGTTTGTTGATTTTTTTTCTCAAATCTCTGGTTACTAAATTTCCTTCGCATATTAAAGACACCACTGCCTTTCTCGATAAACTTGGTAAACTTTCTAATTTACCTAGTAACACTCTCCTCGTCACTTTTGATGTCTCATCTCTCAAACACAAATAATCCTCATAAGAACGGCATTAAGGCTTTTCGTTGTTTTCTACATGGTGTACGCAATAATCATAACATTCCAACAGAGACTGCGACCTCATACGTATGATACTATGAATAACTTTAATTTTAATGGCAAACACTTTTTTCAAATCTATGGTACTGGTGTGGGTAATGGCTCCTTCCTTCGCTAACCTTCTTTTGGATCATTTTGAGTCTAAAGCTCTTTTTTAAACTCCCCTTTCAAGCCACGCGTATGGTGACGATGTATCGATGACATTTCGGTGATATGGACTGAGGGTCTTGTACTATTAAATTTCATACTACTACTCATCCTACTACTAAAATTTATTAGTAACCACTCTTTAACTAACGTACCTTTCCTCGATGTTATGGTTTCCATAAAAGATAGAAACTAATCTCTACACTAAACCTAGTGATAAACAATAATATCTGTTTAGCTCTTCTTGCCACCCTAATCATATTAAAAAAGGCATACCCTGTTGGTTTAGCTCTTAGACTTCGCCGTACCTGTTCTACGGAAAATATTTTCCATCTTCGTATTAAGGAATTAACAGCCTTCTTAAATAAACGTGGTTATAAACCTACATTCATGAAAGTAGTAGAGTCGAATGGTTAGGAAACATAATGACTTTCTTTGTTATGTGTTTTTGTTCTCCTTTTCCCTTCTGAAATATGACAAATGACAAAAAGCTTTGAGATGTAAATGAGCAAACGGCCAATGGACTAATGATGCACCACAGCTAAAACAAAATATCCTAACCGTGACCGTGCACACAACATGAAACAAAGAAATATTGTAATTTTCTTTGTAGTTTGCTAAGTTTCCTAACGACTCCACTCTAACAACTTTGCATTCATCAAGTAACAAATAGTTATGGCGACATCCATATCACTCTCTGATGCATAGGAATATAATGGCGAAAACCCATCTAATCTTAAAACTTTTATTTTAACCTACAATACCTTTCTTTCCAGCTTTTCTTATATTATTCATAAACATTTTAATCTCTTGCAGTTTTCCAACCGTTGTAAAAACACATTCAAAGAACCTCCTGTTGTTGCATATCGCCGATGCCGTAATTTACGTGACTTGTTAATCAGAACTCAATTACCTTTTAACTGTACTAAGTATTGTAACGGGGAACTAGCTCTTCACTTCAACTTCTTTTATTTACTTTACTGGTTTTGTTGGCCTCTGTCTTGGCCTCAGCACAGCCTGCGTGGCTAAACTTCGGCCAGCACAGAAGACCAACTTACTCGTACAACAACGGTAGCAGAAAGAGAGAAAGCTGATGGACGCGTTTTACCATATCAATTGCAAACAATAAACACAACACAAAGGGTCACCGCGTGATCAAAACAAAAGATCTAAACAAGAATTGACTTGCTACGTGACAATATCATAATTTTTTTTTTCTGGGTTTTTTCCGTTGTGGTTGCCCCCAATGTCTCACTTGCCCTTACATTTCAGACGGACTCAAACAGTATATTTTCAAGAAGGGTCAGTTAACTTGATGGGAAATTTGTCCAATGAGCTCATTAACACTGCTAAAATACATTCCTGAATGATGCAGTCAGTATGAATATTTCACTTTCCGCTATGAGCTCATTAGTATGGATGCCACTTATGCTCATTAAAATGCAGATTTATGGACGTGATTTACCTCATAGAGGATAATCTACTTGGGAATAGATTATTTGATTTTGAGGGGGGATTGAAAGATTTCGAAAAAAATTCTGAAATCGTAGAAGAAAAAAAGCTTCTAGCATGCAATTGAGAAAACAAAATTTCTGCAAAAACAGCACTCAAAACAATTGTATATATCAAGGAAAAAAATCTGCTCGCTGTAAACAGTCTAAAAAATCTCAACAATAAAACCTTTAGCTTGTACAGGAATAAAAATAACATACATCAAGGCCTTGAAATGCTACCCATAACGAAAAGATGGATGTTAAAGTTGAAAAACAAAAAATCCCTAGTATTTCAAGTGGCATTTGTTAGTTTCATTAAATATAATAGTCGCTTTTGTAAACGAAACAAAAAGGTGGCTAACGTTGTGTTGCATCCTTGACTACATGTTTTTTTTTTCTTTTAGTCTTATCTTTGTTCCCGTATTGTTGATAGATTGATGGCAAAACGATGTTCAAGCCGCTATTGAGATAAAACAGTTTTGCCAACAGAATTTTTAGATAAGGGTTTTGAGCTGAACATTTCTGTGTTTTTTTTTTTTTGCTCGCCTTCCTCATTTATGTTTTAAACTTCGTATTTCGCAACAATCGGACCCTGATTCATGACTTTTTATTTTTTTGGCTACAGAGCGACTAGAAGAAACAACCCTCTGTGATACAGCCGGTTACCAATGATTACTGTTCAATGCATATAAAGCCAACACAAGTGAACCGTAAAAACACCTCTAAACTTTCAGAACAAGTGAGGTCTATGAGATCCACGTTTTCATATCAAAACATTTAGAGGGGCTATGGTAGGATTGGTAACCATTTATCGTTGAGTCAAGAACACTAACAGTTTGTCATACTTATGAATTTTTCTTGGGAAATAGAATTATTTTAAAATACTTGAAATGTGTTTTCTGTATACCTATTTCGAGTGATATCTCTGGGAAGCATGGTCAAAGAGTCGCCTTAGATGGCGCGTTAACAATATCGATAATAAGGACCTGGGCTTAAGTAATTTTGTTATGATAAAATCTAAACTGGGTTCTTGCCCATTCCCCTCCCTCCTTCCATTCTATCTTTTGTTTGCTTGTTTTGTTTTGACTGTCTCCTCGTACCAAGCAAACGACCAACAAATAAAAAAAACATCTAACATTCTAAATAACTGGCAGCAAACAGTAAAATGATAGGCAGTTAAATCTTGTTTTGAAATTTCATAATCATTTCCAGTCAAGGATAAATAAGTCTGTATTCGATTGGCTTTGCTTGCCTTTCTTGGGGTAGCACATTCTTTTTAGTTTGTAACTCAAAGACAAGGCTATAGCCAGGCTAACTTGGAGACAGACAAAAGAAAAAAATAGTCGTCATGTGGAAGATGTTTATAAGTACATGTATTTTGCAGTTTTTGTTTATCTACCGTTTCATGCTCTGAAAATTTAGAATTTTTTTTTTTCTTTGATTTCAAAATTAGGAATATCAGTGACAAATTTTCAATGTCTGAAAAATTGGTGATAGACCGCTTTTAATTTAACATGATTGCGTCAGTTGAGCGAAGCAGTTACGCATACTTATCATGTCAATGTCGAGCCTTTATATATATAAAAACGTATAGAAAAGCTCGATGCCATCGTATTTTAGTAATAAAAATGTAAATTCTACACCGTAAAACCGAGAGAATACTTACTGACGTTTCGGACGTTAGTCCTACGTCCGAAACGTCATTAAGTATTCTCTCGTTTTTACGGTGTAGAATTTACATTTTTATTACTAAATTGTTTCTTTAGAAACACCGACGCAGC
>JAOBBB020016805.1:0-15764 GCA_025331005.2 Zoanthus gigantus | reverse complement strand
TTGCTATCACACCAGCACTGGCTCCTCCTTGTGCTTCAATCGTATCTCCAAGGTAGCAAAACCTCTGAACAACCTCAGTTGCCTGACCATCCAAGAATACTTTTTCCATGTTTGAGTCCTCAGCTGTTTCCGCTGTCCTACACCTCTTGCACTGAAATAGTTAATTGTATTTCTTGTTTGAGGGAAAATGAAATAACAATTTTGAGACATTGAGAGAGAAATGGTGAGAGCAATGTGTGGTGCAAAACTGATAGAGAAAAAGAGGACAGAGGACCTAATGGAGATGATGGGATTGAAGGAAACAGTGGTTCAGATGGCAAAGGATAATGGAGTGAGATGGTACGGGCAAGTGTTGAGTAGGGATGATGGGCATGTTTTGAGAAAAGTGTTGGAGTTTGAAGTGAAGTGCGAGAGGAAGCAAGGATGACTTGGAAGATGCAAGTGGTGAAGGAGAGCAAGAGTGTTGGTTTGGAAAAGGAGGATGCCTTAAATCGAACGAGATGGAAAGTGGGAGTTGGAGAGATTGCTGTTCGAGTGGGGTAAATTCAGCCACCCCTGTTTATGGGGATAAACCCGGATCAAAATTGGATTGATTGGTTTGATAACAGGTTCTTATTTCATAGTGGGGGCTTAAAATAGAAATTTTAGCCTAACAGGTTCCTAAAACCCAGGTTCTTATGTGTGGGCTATTACTATAGTTAAACAGGTCTTTGAAAAAGTATTCACAACTTAATATCTGAGTTGCAGTATTTGCGCATTATTGTGTCAGTTGTGAAAGAGTTTATTGTATTTTGACTTTCTGACTTTGACTTCCAGCAAAAAATCTTGTACTATCCCTCTTGTTATCACTTTTAACATATTAGTTCTTAACTATGCTGTACTTTCATCAACCTCATTCCCTGGGTCTCTGTCTTCCAGAGAATCTTCCTTGATAAATCCGACATGCAGACCGTGACACTTCAATACATTTTTGACTCATGGAGATCATGATAACAAGAGGGTTCTACAGTATGAGATTTTTTGCTGGAAGTGAAACTCAGAAAGTCAAAATACAAAAGAAGAAGATCGAAGAAGAAAAGACCCTGGCACAGGCTGGTCACATGTCTCCCAGACCAACAAAATTCTTAGAAATTCATCAGAAAGTTTTGCACCCTGTAGTATTTCTGTTAGTATTTCACTAATAGTGTATACTTTCTAAGTAAATCGACTAGAGTGGAATAGACTCTCTTAATGCGAAAAACGAATTTTACATCCATGATATGTACAATATTTCTGGGGCCTGGTTACTAATGACACACAAAATGTTTCAGGGGCGCAGGCACTGATCAAACATTACACACGCTATGCTTTTCAGCCATATCAAAACAAAGGTGATGTAGTAAGTGGTGTGCCATTCGCATTGGTCAACAGCAGCAATTGGAACATTAATCTCAAACCAAAACAAGTGAAGTACCTAGAAGCAATTTATTTTGGAAGGGACAAAAAGTTTTAAAATGATATCACACACGATTATTTGTCGGCATTTTGTGATGTTTGATTGATTTTATGTGCTTTATTAGGACCAAGTTCCTAAGCAAAGCTACAGCAATGTGTTAACAAGGGGTAAATTAAATGTAAATATTTTGCAAGGTTGGCCAGGGTTTTTGGGTATATGGTATTTCGGGGATATTTAGTTAAAGGTATACAGTATTTAATGCTAAAAACTGGGTATTTTTGGGTTTAAAGTATGTACATATCATGTTATTTTTCAAATTTTGTTATTTTATATGAATTTTAAATTATTTTTGGGTATATTGGATTTTCTTTTCAGGTATATTGGATTTTCTTATCGGGTATATTGGTATTCCACTACCCCCTTGGCCGACCCTGATTTTGGTTAATGTTTGTAAGCTGTGGAATAAAATTAGTGATAGATGGAAAAAAACTTTATTTATAGCCAAATTTCTACATGCTGAATTCAGCTTCGTGAAATTGTTTTGCTATGCATATTGCATTTCTGAATTTTGTCTTAGATTTTGTGTCTGTTACATTGTCATTGAAAAATGACACCTCTCCAATATTCTTGCTGGTCAATAAAACTTCATAATTCTAAGGTGGGCGATTCTATAACATGCACATTTTATCTTTAAAGCAATAAAATCATTGAAAAAAGTTTTGTTGCCACCTTGTAACTTGAAACGGAAGGAAGCAAACCTTCACTGTGTCAATTTTTAGAGTGACCTCACCATTATATTTATCACTGACCAAACAGCTTTTGGTGATTTGGAACTCCCATACTCCCCCCTCCTCCCTCTTAAAAATGCTGGCTACACCCTTGACCCTAGCCTCAGTAGAGACAAATTTCATGCCAAGTTGCCCCTCCCTCAGACTATTTGTTTGTCATTTCTGAGATTCTGGGAGACACGTGACCAGTCTATGCCAGGGTCTCTTTCCTGAGAGAAAGAAACCCAGCTGGGAATGAGGTTTTTAACTTTCATATAGCATGATACAGTATTTCTACAAGTTCTACACCTTAGATTATTAGAAGTAAACTTTTCATTCAATTACCATTGCTCATGCATGCAAATTTATACTGTCTAGTCTTATTTCTCTGCTGCAGAGAATTTTTATATACTAAAATCTAGATTGAATCTGAAACTATTTAAAGTAGTTTCCTGCATTTGGTACAAGATTGAACTTTCTAAACCCCAACTGGCATAAGCTTTCAAAAAGAGCTATTAAAAGGAAAAATCATAAGTTGTTTTGAAATGGCGTTGAGGATGATTCTATTGACGCTTATATTCTAACACAGACTAAAAGTTTTAGCTAAACTTTTTAAAAATTATATTTAATATCTAGTTATTACTTAACAGTAAGGGAGGTAGCGTGGCTCAGTGATCAGAGCTGGAGATTTGAATATGGAAGACTCGGGTTCAAATCCCCGACTCGGACTACTGAATGGATTTGTCTTCGGTGATACTAGGGGCAAATTCACCACACTTTGTAAATAGCCAACTGGTTTGCCTCTTACCAGTTGGGATTTGTAACTGGGAGAGGGGGGAAGGGGATTTTAATATGATACTGAAAAGCCCCTTTAGGGGAGTTATCATTGAATATTTATTTATTTATTTATTTAATATTTATTTAACAGTAATACCTTCCAATATAAGCTGCTATATTCTAGTTGCCATTAAAACATGTTGTATGATCTATTTTGATCACAGGCTTCCCAAACAAATTAAAAGAGGCAACAAATTTCCCATACATTCTCTTATGATATGGAAGCTGTTACTTAATATGTAGTATCTAACACTAATAAGTACAACATACTCATTTGTACCAATACTTTAGATACAACTAGTCATAGATGCATAAAAAAGTAGAATTTTAAGTTTGGGAAGCCTGTAATTTTCATGGAGATACAAAAGTAAAGTGTAAACTTGTGTATTTGTATAAGTTATATGTTGCAATTGTTTTGTAATTTTTTAAAAATATTTCTTTATAAAGGGAAGAGGTTTCGCTTTGTGAATTTCAAGCCTGACACATATAAACATATTTATCAATTTATAGAAGCACTGGATAAAAAGGTAAGAAAAATGAAGCAATGAACTTAAGCATAATTATGATTAGTAAATAATAATAAACAATTGTTAATAATAATTAATAATAATAAAAATATTAATTAATAAATATTAATGATTAATACTGTAAGTTGAAATGTGATTAATTTGCACTTGAAAAATGTGCACACTACTGGCACACTACAGTTATTACTGTACTTGCAAATTAAGACTTAAACGAACTTGATTTGCAATAGCTTAATTCAGTGGGAGGCTGTTATTTTGAATTCCTGGTCTTTAACTGATGGTTGAACACAGGCACAGCCTGTTTCTTTTATTGTATTATATTGTGTTGCGACAAATAGGGTAATTAATCCAAGATTATAGTCTAATATTTGCTAAATGAACTCGCCTGTATAGGAAAGGAATAATCAAAACGAAAAATATCAGAGGGACCCGCAGCAACATGTTTTTCCCCAAATTCTAAAAGAAAAGAAGCACCCGTTTTCAAAAAGTAAGGATTTACTGCTTAGAAATACCATGAGCGATAAATTTATTTTAGGAGTGCAATGGATCGCACTCTGCTTTTGTTAGGCATGTGAACAGATGTGCGCGTGCAATTGCACACCTTTCATTGACAGGCCTGAATTAAATTACAAGCTGTCATTATAAGTTTAAAACTAAACAAACAAGTTATTACTGCAGTAAATTGCATACTGTCTGTTGATTGTTTTTAACCTCTAGTCTACCAAAAATTTACTAAAATTACATATCCTGTACAGTACACTGTACTTAAACTTAATATGTTACAAAGTTACAAAAATTTAGAAGTCAGTGTATGAATATCAATTATTAATAAATAAATATCATTTTTTTATTTCATTAATAGAAATGTTTTTCATGTTCTTACTTACAGAACTTAATCTTCTTAATCCTTCTTGGTTTTTGTTTGGGGGGAGGGGGTACTGTCAGTGCATTACAGTTTTTAAGTTTACTATCAAAGAATTTGAATTGAGACTTTGTCCATTTTCTACAGGGTATGGGTATAATAGAAAGATTAGACCCTCAAGGGTTTTCAGCGTATTTGAAGAAGGATCAAAACACTATTTGCGGAAGACATCCTATTGGTGTTCTACTGAATGTATGTTATGCTGTTAAAAATATTTTATGTACAACTTTTTTTTCTTGAAAATGGTTTCTTGCTAAATGTTTGCTCATGTTGTGCCATTTAATATTAAATAAATAAATCATATTAATATTTTATTCTTTCTTTCATCATACGAATCTTTCCCAGCCTCAAAAAATATGTAAAAACTATTTATTTGTACTAACTTGTTTGAGGTTATGAGGTTTGAGACGTGCTTAAATGATGAAAATATTGGGCCCCAGGGATACTCACATGCTAACCATTACTATCACATCAGTGATCTGCTATGTTCCCAGCATTGTGGTCCCTGATAGTGTATTGGTTAACATGCCTGACTAATATACAGGGAGACATAAGTTCAAATCCCGCTCAGAATAAACTACCAATTTTTTCTGATGAGTATGTTGGGAAGATTAAAACATATTTATTCTTTCTTTCATCATACGAATCTTTCCTAGCCTCAAAAAATACAAATATTTATTTATCCAAATTATTTTATAGCAAAAGATGCTATTCTAGTTGCAAGCATATTGATAAATTAAACTTCATCTCCAGCACTTTTTGTTAGCTCTTGCTAATATTCAATCAGGCGACCAGTTAATTTTTGTAAATATTAGGGTGGCTTTCATTCTTTTCTACTTTTCCCCTCAAATGAAATTGGTCCGGCAATGTTTAGAATTGCGGAATAAGTCTTTTTGGGTGGGCTTTCTGATATTATTACTAGTTTATTAAGATTATTTTAGAATGACTGATTCCATCTTTTGTTAACAATAGAGTGGACAAATCCAAAAAATTAATTATGATGTTTTTAAGATGATATAACCTACAGTAGTATCTAATTTGCTTATTAATACATTATTATAATTATTATGTTAGAGTATGTTTAAGTAAGAATAATATACTTGTTTTGTAATGTATGTATATTAGTGGTCCAAGAAGCTTTAGTAGTAGTAGTGGACCAGTTTTGATCTGATTTTGTCCCTGTTAACGAGGGTGGCCGGATTCACCCCATTCTCAACATGATCATCTTCACACCCTTTCGCCACTTTGATCGATTAAGGGCATCCTCCTTCTTCGAACCAATCTTCCTGATATCATCCTCCACTTGATTTTTCCAGGTCTTCCTCGGCCATTCCCTCCTTCTCTGGCCTTCCACCTTGAAACACAACACCGGCCTTTCTTAAAATGTCATCCTCCTCCCTCCTCAAAACATGTCTGTACCTAGTATCCTAGGATATCTGACACATTCTGACATTTTCAGGCTGTACAAGCACTGACAGTTTGTAATGGATATTCAGCCAAATGGTCTTTTAAATTTTTGGACTACACCCAGTCAAGCCATTGTCAAGACTTTGACGACAGCTCTGTTAGTTATGCTGCTGGAGCTCTTGTATTACGATGAGGATCACAAAGATGTCAAGTCTATAATTACAAATTCTTAGTAAAATTTTGTGAGATCATTACTTCTACTATTAAGTACTATTATGTAAAACAAGTTTAAAAGCAACTTCAGTCAAGGGTTTACAAAGGTCCAGGTAGTGGTTTTATAAACACAGAGTTTGGGATCAAGTGTGACACCAGATATTAAAAAATTGTGACTTTGTACATCTTCAGGCCTATCTAAAAATAGAGTACCAAAGTGATGACATCACAAAAATTTGATTTATGAAATCACTAATTTGGTTGTAATATTCGGAAAGAGCAAGATGAAGAATGCCTTCATGCTGAAATTTAGCATTTTGCCACCAGTCAGTGATGAAATATTGTCACATTTATGCTCAAATGACCCCATACAAATCCTTTTTAAATTGGCTTGGTTTCTAACATTAAGAACCAAGCCATTTTTAAAAGGATTTGTATGGAGTCATTAGAGCATAACTGTGGTAATATCTCACCGGCAATTTGCACTATGCTGATTTTTGGCAAGGATATATTTTTAGTCTTGATCACCTGGATGATATTAACAAATCCCATAAGTTCACAAAGTTTAATTTTTGTGACATCACACTTCACCACTATTATTACAGTACTAACAAAATTATCAAATATAAATCACAACTATGAAAAAAAATGTGATACAAACAGGTGACAAAACCTTCCTGTTTTTCCCAATTGTAAGAAAACCATAATTTACTCAGTCTTTCAAATGCTTACACTGCAAACATAACTGATAAGATTGTTGATGTCATTATGAGTTTTAAACAACACCTTTAGGAACCCATTTACCAACTAAGTGCTTCTGGTGTTATTGATAAAAGATATAGTAGCCTGCATAGCATTACCACAAAAAGGTGTAGGAGGGGATCTTACTGGAGATAAAAATAAGAAAAGATAGAAAGAGAGGAAGATAATCCCCATGGCCATAGCTAGCAGGGGGGGCAGCTGCCCTCCCCCTTCCCCCCAATAATTTTTCAATAGCATTTTTTAAATGATAAAGCAGAAACAGGAGACTAAAGCCCAAGAGATGCCACAAGTTATGCTACAATACTTTTTTTCCATACATAGTACCCGGTTCATGGACACATATCAAAGAAATGTGGTATTTTTTGTTAAATTATTAGTGCTCTCTTAAGTTCTCAGAGGACGTGCCACCCCCCCACTGAAAAAATCCTAGCTACCGCCATGGTCCCTGACCTTCATTTTTTAAATTTATCATCTCCTGCTGACCCCTCCCCCCTCCCATTTTGTGCTTGCTACACAGGCTAAAGATACAGTGAATTGTAGTTCTGTGGGAACCTGAGCCTGTTTGTTAGCTGTGCTGTGAAGATAAGGCCAAAGAAAGCTGAAATAACCGTCTGTCACTGCAAACATTCTGCTTCACTATTATTTATGATAGATTTATGGGGTAATGCCCACTAGCTACCAGTGTTGTCTTAATGCCCATTTTAGTGGCTCTAGGTTAGCTACTTGCATGCATGTGTACTATCATTATTTGATATTATTAATATTTTTATGAAAGTGTTGTTTATGTAATTATTATGTAATTGTTTTTCATATCAGTTTCTATATATTCCTTGCTTCCATCCTCTATTTCTGTTAGCATTCATTATACTGTATCTCCTGGCTACATAAATGTTTAATTTTCTTTACTTTTTTACTTGCTCCAACAAAGGGCTAATGCTGTAAATGTTATTTTCTTACTTGATGATTAAACTTCTCAACCTAGAAAATTGTTAAATCACTCGATTTTCAAGTTTATTGGTGGAACCCCACATACATTTTTAATGACTGGGGAGGGGGAAATCTTAAATTTTTGGATCTATGAAAGACAGCAGAAGTTTTACAAGTCACTTTCCAAAAGATAAGTAATAAAATTTTGTAATGCAAAAACATTAAGGATTTTTTTTGGGTATGTTAAAAAAGTAGGGTTTTTAGCTCATTCATGTGCACGCATGTGCAAGCAATGAATGAGTATCGTGGGTTGGTGAAATGTCGTCAGAAGTGGTTGTAGACCAAAATTTGCGGACGCGGAAATTGTGGACCATAGACAGAAGTGAAAATGTCCTGCAAGCATGGCTCCATGGTAGAACTTTTGACTTTCATGTGCATGGACCTTGTTCAAGGCCCGAATTGACCTTTTTTTTCTTTTAGTTTTTTCTTCTTTTCTTTTTTTTTTAAATTAAAATTGCTTATACTTCCTTGTTCTTATTTTGTAATACAATTTAATATGATAAAACATTTGGGAAAAAATTATGATTTGTAATCATTAGACTAATATGTAGATACTAAATTTGGCAATGGTTTGTAGGAATAAATTCTAACCTATTTATTCTTTTTACAAACCAATAATGTTTGGAAGGTTGTGGGTTTGAATCCTGTCATAGGCTGAGAATTTTTTCTGAGTATTATTGGTTTGTAAAAAGAAGACAGGTTATTTTGGGGTCTTAAATTTTTTGCCAAGAGGGGTATTTTGCATAATTGGGTCTGTGAAAGATGCCAAAACATCAGGGATTTGGGGGGATATTTTCATCAGCTGAAATCAACAATAAATGCAATAAAGGATAATTCTGATATTTTCTGTATAGTTTTGTTTTTTTAACTAAAACCAATGTTGAAGCAATGTTTTAACTTTCCAGAAGATAGTTAATAAAATAATTTGCCAGTACATATTAAAACACTTTTTTGAGGGGGAAGAGTATGCTAAAAGTAATAATAATAATAATAATAATAATAATAATTTAATCTTGTATAGTGAGCAAATCACAGGTAGATGCTCTTGCGCACTTTACAGATATAAAATTCTAAAATAAAATTGATATGTATAAAACAAACAAAATACAAAATAATTATTTGAATACTAAAGCAAATTAATTGGATTTTTAAAAATAAGAATTAGCTAAATAAATTTATAGGTCAAATGCAATTTTAAAAAGATGAGTCTTAAGAAGTTTCTTAAAAGAGTTAATGCTAGTGGCAGATCTAACTACATTTGGACGGTTGTTCCAAAGTGCAGGTGCAGCTGCAGTGAAACTGCGATCACCAAGCGTGCATAATGTTTTTATCCTGGGTTGTTGCAGTAGAATCTCGCTAGTACTGTAGATATTAAGTTATAATTGCATTTGTTTTTGTGTGTTAGATATTTGGGTGCAAGGCCATGAATAGCTTTAAAAGTGATAAGTAAAATCTTAAAATTTATGCAATATTTAACTGGGAGCCAGTGCAGTTTCACTAAAGTCGGAGTAATATGATCAAATTTGTTAGTGTTGCAAATAAGTCTAGCAGCTATATTTTGTACTCTCTGGAGCTTTTGCAGTTCAGTATTAGGCAGTCCAAATAAAATACTATTACAATAGTCAACTTGTCACAAAGCTAAGGCATTCACAACAGTTTGAACAGCATCAGAAATGAGTAATTTTCTGATCCTTCTGATGTAGGCACTTTTTTGGGAAGACAAATGCTGAGGTTGGAATACTTTGAATGTACCACCATATTTTCTATACTTTTGAGTGGCAATTCCTGGTTTGGTCATTAGATTTTGAGAACAGTGGAAAAAGATACTATTTAAAAGACCTGTCATTATTTGCTTGTCCAAATCTTACACAGTGTTTACATTTGCTGAGAGGAGATCAGTACAAAATGATAAAATATACCATGGCACTTTAAAGTTTCACACTCAGCATGGTAAATATAAGACATTCTTAAAGGTGCCTATTGGTTCTCAAAAGTACCACAAGCTGTTTCCCAATATGTAGGTAAGCCAATCAGGTTTCAGCACTATAGCCTGGATAAACATTCAATATTTATTACCAAGTGTGTTTTGCAGTTATATCATTGTCTGCTTTTTCTAGTTATGGTAATATTGGTTCTTTCTGTGTGCACTGGAAGAAAAAGCTGCCCTGATAAACTTCACCATTTGCTTATCTTTGTTAGTTATTTTTTGCGCAAGCTACAGTGGTTTATAACGGTGTATAAGCTGACCCTTTGTGTTAGCCAACCCGTTTTCAAGGCCGAAAAAGTGGGTTTTAGGTATTAGCCCCTGTATAAGTCCCCCTTTTGGAAGTTTAAATGAAACCAAGAAATATTTTTTATATCGGCATAAAAGCCGAACTTGTTTTCTTATTTTCGAGTTGAAATTATGTGACTGTACAATATTTAAGCCACAAGGTGTAAAAACACGAGCTCTTTTCCTTTTTTCCAGTTTTCAAAAGTTGGTGTTCATTGTATAAGCCTATCCGTACTCTGTCAGAGCTTCACCGTCTCTTACCATTTTTAAGAAACGTCTTAAAACATTTTTATTCAAGATAGCTTTTAAGTAACCTTAGTTAATCGATAGTTCTATAGAATATTTTAATTTTAACATTTTATTATAATAGCATTTTATCATTTTATTATAGTAGCACATTAGCATTTTAGCACTATCTGACTTACAATCCTTTCTATATTATATTTGTATCTGCGCATTTGAACATCTATATATGAAAAATGCGCATTATAAATTTCATTATTATTATTATTATTATTATGTTCAAACACAAATAGAGCCTATATCTTGCAAAGTAAAAAAAACACATAGCAGACAAGAAAATGATATCAGAGGATTGTAAAATGGCATAAAATTATCGATTTCTGCATGTTTCAAACAGAAGGAAATATCATGAAACATAATATATACATATTATATATAATATATAAGAAATGAATTCAAATTTTTACTTTTTAGTAGTTAAAACTTAATGTATATTTATTTTAGTAGTCTAATGAATTTCTTTATTATTATTGCTCAGAGAGAAGTTTAACAACCATCTTGGTTCAAAATTTGAATTTTGAAAGGTGTCAGATGCGGGTATAGTGGGGCTTTTTATTTAAATTCAAAACTTTAAATGCAAATTACACCATGAAGAAAAGTTGTAATTGCATTAGGGTTTTCTGCCATCACCATTAGAAGGATAACAACATTTTATATATAACATACAAAAAAAACACAACTGATATACTGTACCAGTTATGTTCCTGTTAAGTTTGATTTTTAAGTTCAAAGAAAATTGAAATTAAATTTATTTACCCAGTTATCTTCACTCTTTGATTTTTTGATTAACTTCTCCTGTAACTGTTCACCAAGCCCTCCGGGTTTCCTAAACTCCTGCACCAGTTTTCTTGTTTGCTCAAACTCGTCATCATTTACTAAAGGCCTAATGGCATTTAGGTATTTATCCATTGTTTGTTGTAATGGTGGTACAGGCAGCCTTGGAAGTGACTTTTGCTTTGCCAACATGGAATATGGACGGTACTGCAACGCACTTTTAGCTGCTAAGGTTTTTTTAAGGGTAGGTTGGACCTCTGCACCAAATCCCATAATGAACTGAAAGTTGATCAAAAAAAACTTCTGCAAGTGTTCCATTGAAATGGTAAGACATGACACAAACTTCAAAAATCTTGAATTAAGTACTTATAATAAAAGAGTTAGAATTGTATATAGTGCATAACTTGAAATAAATAATTACAAATAGATGACACTGAGAAAGATCTTTGTAAGGGACCTTGAGTCCTATAATTATCTTTTCTCCATGGAACCTCACTAGGTCCCTGTCTGTAAATAAATAAATAAATAAATGTTATATTTTATAACAAAGACTATTATGTATTTAATCAAGTAATATAACACTCAAAGAGCAGTTTCATATTTCAGCAGGACTAAGTAAAGTTCTCTATCAATAGAATGACATAGTTACAATATGTATTCTCAATTCTAAATGTACTTGCAGCACAACCATCTACAGTAATACTTAGCTATATCAGGGTCCACCTTTCATGATCTGAGTGCATAACAGATTTTTAAAAATATTCAACGTAAACAAATATCACAGTTCCCTTGGTAGATCATAGCCAAGTTTAGAAAACCCCATAAAAAATCATTATTTTTGTTAAAACAGTCTAGACATGGGTACAAAGGTCAAACGCAGAAAAACGTCACACGATTTACAGATTTATTCTGAATAAAAATCGTAAAAAATATACAAACATAAAAATATCAACTGGCGACTTCATTTCACTTTAAAACAAGGAAAGTAGCTGAAAAATATTTTTAATGCAAGCGAGAATAATGAAGCAATTATTTCGCTTGTATTGTAAACTAACCTAGCTTATTCAAACCCATAAATTTTAGCGAAAACTAAGTGAAAATATACTACTGAGAATCAAAAAATAGCTAAGTAAACTTTTATTGTTTTGAAGTTACCAGAAGTTTAAAAATTCTTTTTTACAAATATTTAGAACAAATCATATTTTAAAACAAATGAACAGAAACAAGAAATAATTTTCTCGTGAAACAAGAAAGAACTTTCTCGTGCCACGACGCAAGAGCACCGTGAAACACCAACTCATATTCATTGTAATCACAAACAAAAAACGAGGAGTCAGATTACCTTAGAAACAGTCCTTGCCGCTCGAGTTTGCATGGTTAGTTTGTTCTGTGATAAAAAAGAATGGCTACAGTATTTTTAAAATACTCGCACAAATACTACCGCCATTACTCCCGCGGTTGCCTGTTTTGTTTCCAGTCCTCTGCTGTAACAGTAGCCCGCTCACGGCTGTTTCACGCGCGACAATAGGCTCCAGAAGAGGTCTGGGGCCTATTGTCGCCATATCATCGAAATGAAACAGCCGTGCGCTCAGTCAAACGTTCTTCCGTTGCCATAGACTTCGCGCAAGTCCTTCCTTTGAATACCTTGAGCTTTTTTAAAAAACAATTTGTCGTGCCACGTACGCTTCCCCGATTAATAGACGCAGGGTCAAAAAATGTTTGAATTATTATGATTTTTTAAAGATTATATAAAATTTATTAGCTATGTTATATATGTTATATATGCGCAATAAAGTGGCAGTGGTGGGTTCTAAAACAGTACGGCGATCAAAAAAATGTTTGAGAGCACGAAGTCCCTCGTCATTAGGATCTATAGATCCCTATAGATTATCAGCATCGTTAATTCGCAATAATGCTACGCGCATTAATCTCTTTTATTTACCTTTTTGTTACAGTTCATTATAGCGTGTGCTTTTTTTTTAAAAAAAATGAATAAAATTCGATTTAGCAATGAAAATGCAATAAATGCCTGGCTTGGAAGGTCATTAACAATGCCACACTCTGCATTTTCTACACTCCACATTTTCTACACTTCGCACACCAGACTTTCCACCTAACCCAGAATTGTTTTGTTTTCTTTTTTAACAGATGGTTTCAAAAATTAACAATAAAGACGACAAAACAAATGTATTTTGCTTATATTGTGTAAATTGTGTTATTTCCTTTCATTTAGATAAGTTTTGGGACACTTATGTTGTGCATTCTTGATGCAGCCTTGCGCTCTACCTAAAAAACTTCGTTCGCCTGCTGAACCGAGTAGACCATAGAAAACTGCCAAACTCTCCCATTTCTAAGCATCGTATGCCAGCCATTTTCACGCATCTAACTCTCAAGATATTTGACCACATTATTTTGGAAAATCGTCGTGATCCAACACATTTTACTACCTTATCTGTACATTTAAAAATTGTAGTTGAACTGATTTTTAGCTTTCGCCATATGATCCGGACGCTACGGAGTGGACTTTTTAGCCACATGACACGCCAAAGTTTTCCAAAGTTTTTAGTCAAGAGCGATCGTACGTGTTGGAAAACAGGTTCGAATGACGTAACCTTGAATTGTTCCGCATGTGGTCACAAGTGAATAAATTGAATGAGGTAAAACTGAAATTGGTTTTAAATTTGGCGGAGGATTCCTGTTTACCGAGTACTGCTGTGTGAGTGGCTTAGCTGACCTCGGGTTCCACAACCCAAGGTTTTTCTCTCAGGAACTGTCACGGGTTATTCTTTTGCTTTTTAGATGTCTCCATGGAAATTCCCCGTGGGCAATTTCACTTGGACCAAATTATCAGTTACACTTGGAAAACATTTTTATCGTGGAATAAAAGTTAATTACCTACGGAAAAAAAGCTTAGTGTAACCACATCGCCGTATTTGTCCAGGTTTTAGATGGAATTGAAAGACATGAAAATGAGCTGCTTGTACATAAATTGCTTCAGCTATTAAACATAAAAAGCTAACTCTTATACGAAATAGAGAATATAGCAAATAGCAGTGACTAGGACGGTAACTCGATTGGGTGCACTCCGCAATTACTGCAATCTGAACGACGGCCTATTAGTATCCGACTCCCACAGAACAAATAGGAAGACTTCACACTTTCAGTTTTGCATGGGTAATATCCTTCACATAAGCGAAAGATTAAGAAAGATCAAGGTGACCCACAAACGCAGGGCTGAGATACTCCCCCCTTAGAAACGTCACACACATTTATCGATATCTTATTGTAGGTTAAACACAGCGAAACTAATTAAAGGCCTTTGCATGGTTTACTTTCTAGACTGTATGTCTTCGAGAAAGATCTCTGAACAATTAATATCGCCAAAATTACAAATTACCTTTGTAACTTTGCATTGGCTCTAACATCTGTGCATCATTTTGTCCCTATAAAGGCATGATTGCTAGGATTCTGAACAATTAATCAAATTTTTACATAACCAAACAAAACAAACCATAGGTATTACAGAAATAATGCAATGTTCCGGGAGCTTAATAATTTTTGACTTGCGATTTTCAGATGCGTTGATGGTTACAGCCTTCTTCCAATATACTTGAAATGTGAAAATAATAACCTTGTGCGGGTTTATCATCAGAGTTTTTCTTGTAGGGTATTCAAGGACTGGAGTTACCATCGGGCGTGCGAGGTGATCACGGGGTAGGAAATTATGACGTAACTCGTTTGGGCTGTCAAACCGAAGTGTCCACAATGACCAGATTTCAATTTTTGTGACACGATATTATTCTGACCTCTCAAAATCTTTTGTAATAAGACAACGAAACACACCTTCGCTTTAAATGCATTTGGTAATTCATCCACAGAGATTTGGGAACTATCTTCAAGAATTGCATAATAAGTTAGACAAGCTGTACGTGAGAGTAGGATGTCCCAGAGCAGACTCGCCTAGTGGGAAACTAGTATGATGACGTTTTCACCACAAATAGAGATGAATCCATAGCAATATGACATTGGTTGAGGTCCTACATGGGCGCAATACAAATCTACAAATGAAAGCTAAAAATTACTTCGAGAAGGTTTCTTCAAGTTAATGAATAATTCTATATTCGGTAAAACCATGGAAAATATAAGGAACAGAGTTTAATTTTCATCTAGTTACAAACGAAAATCAAGCTAGGAAGTTGATATCGAAACCAAATTATCAACATCGAACGATCTTTTGGAAGAATTCAACTGCAATTCACGTGAAGACTTAATTGTTAATTATTAAACCTTGAATGTCTATTCTCGATCTCAGAAAGATCATTATGTATGATTTCCACTATATCAGGAAAACAAGTTTCTAATGGATTAATCGAATCATTCATTCGAACAGCTGTCAAAGGGATATCGTATAAGCTACTTTCACGATCATGCGCAGTGTGTAATTCCCACTCTTTTGGCGGGCCACAGGTTTTACAAATATCACACGCTTTCCGGGCTCAACGTTTTTTTTTTTCAAGGTCTTTTCATCAGTGTGCAGTGTTTATTTCTCATTGTTTTG
>JAOBBB020016742.1:0-15775 GCA_025331005.2 Zoanthus gigantus | reverse complement strand
ATCACCCATTAGCGAATATCAGATATACCATAATACTCTTTGTTTGTCTACCCAAAACTTTGCATAAGCATTGTTTTTATTTTCTCTTGGGATTTACGATGTTTCCTAGAGAAACTGGAAACAATGCTTATGCAAAATTTTGGGTGGACAAACAAAGAATATTGTGGTGTTTTTGATATTGGCTAATTGACAAGATCGATCGAGATATGACTCGGATTTAAAAGTGAACGGAAGTGCCCAGGACCGTCCGAGCAAAACACAGGAGGACCGTCAAGATTAGTTTTGCTGCTCGCCTGACACCTTGCAGCAATTAGTACTTGCATAAATAAACTGTTGTAGGTTGGCGTAGTTTCCTTTTCTCCATATGGCACTTATCGAATTAAAGGGGAACTCCAGGGTATATATAGAATTATCTTATTTGATTGCATTAGTGACTGTGGTTATCACTTCTTTAATCATTTTTCTCATTTTTGATAGTAAGTGAAACGTTTTGCCTCAAATCAGTGAAACAAAATGAATTGAAGCTCCGCCATCTTGGTTAGATATGAGCTACGTTACTATGATCAGCAGTCACTCATGACGTCAACGCGTCAAGTCAGTTCATGGTTCAAATTAATTAGGCTGGATTTTGTTCCGGTTATCTGAATCAGTACTGCAAGTCGACATCAGTGAAAAAGGCTTTTAACCTCGGAAATAACAATCTTTCCGTTCTAGCAACGTTTTGCTTTCTCAAGTCTCAAACAGTTTGACGCGGTGACGTCAATTGAGGTTGTGCTGAGCAGAATCTGCGCCGTCTGTCAACTTCAAAGATGGCAGAGTTCAATTTCAATTTTGTTTGTGCATAGGAAAAAACATCTCCATTTCTAAATCCTGTTCGCCAAAAATGATTACCAAAACTAGTTCTTCTAACTTATACCAGACAGCAGAACTGAAGTTTGTTTTTACCCTGGAGTTAGCCCTTCATATTACTCAAGAAACAGGTAGTATAGGTAGTTAAAAATTTATTATAAGAACCCAAGTTAAAAACAATTGAAAAAAAAGTGATGAATGATAGTGCTAGATATATCTAAATAATATTACAAAGACGCGATTATATACTATACTACTAATACTATCAGGTATGATTGCTGCATGTCGCTGTTTAGCCAGTTATTGCTTTGAACTCTTGAATTACCTTACAAAATACATTTAATCCTGGGTATTTATTGATCATAAATGAAAATAAATTAGCCGATAAATACCACCCAACCACTCCTTCATCCGCAGAATTGTAAAGAAGTGAACTTGTTGACGTCAGCGACGTGGTGGATACTGAGGAATTCTGGATACAACTTGCAAGTGTAAAAGTCTACCCAGGTTTTCTACACCCTAAAATCTTCTTTGCAGTCTTTCCTTTCATTGAGTCTGATCATGTTACAAGTATTTTTGAGTTTTGCGATGCTCAGCCCGCGGCAAACATTGATGAAGTTTGTTTGAACAATTAGCTGTCTTAACCAAACTATAGGCATAGTCTTTACAATATTATTTTTCAGTTTTATGCACTTGAGAAAGATAGATAGGTAATAACTTTGTTTGCAGCCAGCTCCCCCTTTTTTTTACTTAAGCCAGGCATGCTTGCTTGGAAGCTAATCCGCCCGGCCCTATATAGAATCTTCTTTGCAGTAGAATTGCTATCTCCGCTCATCTTTCTTTTAACAATGGCAGGTTTAAAACTTTACGAACAAGGTTTTTGTTTGTAGAATTTACTTTTAGGCCAAATTTTAAAATATTTTCCTATCCAGGAATAAGCACCAAGGCAATATCATAGTTTGCCTCTACTTTCCAAATCTATGACGTCAAACAAGCAACGTCCATTCCGGGGCTGGAACAAACCAAACAAAGGGTGGACTGGACGACGGAAATACACGGAAACCAGAGGAGGAACAGCTGCCTGAATTCCGGATTCAAAATTATTCAAATGGAACAGTTTACTTGTATCTTAACTAAGAAAATGTTTGCTATTCGTCAGCGCTTTACCAGTCTTCGTTGGAGTAATCTTTAAATTTCAATGTTCTTGCGTTAATGTTGACATTTTTTGCACCTGAAATCAGTTTTCGATTTCTTTTTATAACTTTGGTTTTAAGGAAATCTTTAAAATTTTCGTAATTAATTTTCATATTTCTTGTCAAATAAGAAAAGTCTCGCTCGCACCTCAATTTTGCCTACGAAAAACGTCAAATGGACGTTTTTCTTGAGACCCCTCTCCACCCCCCCCCCATCCCCTTAGAAATGGGGGTATGCTTATAGTTCGTTGTTGCAAGTAAATAGATAACCAACTGTCCTTTTCATTTATTGTTTAGTGAAATTAAAGACTTCCTAAATATACACAAAATTCCATCCCAGCGTTACTTCAAATTGCCCTTTAACAAAAGCAAAACATGATTCTTGGTTTAATATCTATTTTTAAAATCTGTTATTTCCGGTCCAATGCACTGAGTTTCTAGCATACCCTGATTTCTACAAAGGTTATAACATACCTTCTATTCAACTATTTATCGGACTAAACCTTCTTGATATACTGAACAATATAACGTTTTTTTCCTGGATAAAATTTACTGTTACGATAATTTTTTACTGTTAGTGTTAAAATGCCTAACATTTAACTGTTCTGTGTTACAGAGCCAAAAATTTAAGTGTTGGATGTTATGGAGGTACCCCCATTCAGACCCTCTAGGAGTGTTGAGAAGAAATGTTTTCTTAATTTGTACAAAGTTTAGGCTGAATCGGTGTGAAGTGACAAGACAATATTTTAGACTTTAAACAAAGATAATCAGCGATGGCTAATTTCGGTGCCTAACCGCTTCCCGTCCAGTATGAATCAAATCCTAAAGATATCAAGATCATTTGATTCCTTATCTCTGCGGCCACCTGTGTTCTTTTTCTTTGTTTCATACATGGCCCCCACATTCCATGTACGATGTTAGCGGTAATCAAAGTCGAAAGCCACGTAGTCTTGGTCAAATGGTAGTTGGTTAAGTAGCTTCCAGATGACTTTGGCTTTTACCACTCCGCGTCATACATCCTGTAGCTGAAGATCCGTGTTCTCCCAGGTCTGAGTTTTCTGTAGAGTTGTTGGCGTTTATCTAGCATGGTGGATTTTACAGGGAGGAGTTGCCCCTTCGCCCGACCCTCCTTCTTTCACATCCGGGCTTGGGATCGGCTGGGCGGGTTTGGTTGGCGCAGTTGGTAAGATCTCTGCCTTCCGACCACAAGGTCCCCAGTTCGATCGCCGGCTCTGCCGAGACTTGAACTGATTTGTGTGACTCTTTCCCTTCTAAGCTAACTCAGCTTTCCATCCTTCCAGGGTAGGTAAATGAGTACCAGCGTACTGCTGGGAGCTAACCTGCGATGGATTAGTGTCCCGTCCAGGGGGTGTCAAAGACTCTCATCCGCTTAACATTACAGAAACCGGAGATAAGCGCCGGTTCCATGGGCCACATGGCTTGTAAAGGATTTAGCCAGCTATAGCTAGCTTGGGATCGGCCACGGCGGAATCAAAGACATAATTACGGACAACAAAAATGAAGAAATGAAGATAATTGTGAAAAGAAAGAAGGATGGCTCTCGAACGCTTTGCAAATACTTTCGGTTTAAAAGGATGGTAAAGAAGAAAATTTTTGATTTTTGATGCCCATAATAGTGTGGACCGCTTTTAACGATTTCCTTATCGCTTGTTGGAGTAGATCTTTACCTGTAAAGTGTGAAAACCCAAGTCTCCCTTGCAGCCGCTACTTGAGTCGTCGCACAACGCGTCATTCTCCACTAACGGCTGCTCACTCGAGCTCTGCATTCCTTTCCTCAAACGGACCAATAAGGAGCAGCTTCCATTTTTTGGAAACCTAGTCCACATCCCCCTCGTTACGTGAAAGCAAACACATTAGGTCACATAAACATCAGCGGAAAGCAAGTTTTGTGTTTTGGTCACCACGTACCGACTTTACTTTACTTTAGGCGCCCCTCCAAGGTTTTGGCTCTGTTTTTTTTATTATTATTACTTGTGCCAGCAGCGAAGCGCGGCACAAGTTTAGGTTTGCCCCTTTGTTTTGTTTTGTTTTTTTTTTATTTGTGTCGAGGTCTTCAGCCACTTGATGTAATACTTGATATACTGAACAGCGGCTGCTAGACAATACGTTTTGATTTGCGGCTGAGAGCAAATCTTGCGTATACAGTCAGAACTCGATAAAATCAAGAGCTTTCACATTTTATCCACGAGCTGGCACAAGTATACGCTCCTAGAGCGTCTTGTTAATATATAAAATATTTGTGAGCCGCTGCAGCGGACGATCTAAGTCTCTCAAAAATCAACTCAGTAATTGGTTGTAAAGCGTATTTGAACATATTCACATGGTAAATACCATGTATAAATCTGATATTATTAGCTACCTTGAAGCCACTAAAATGGGCACTAAGACCACAGTCTCCTAATTCACTCATGTTTGCTGATTATTAAGCCACATTCTAAAAATCATTATGCGTGCACTCTTGTGATAAACACATCCCACTACAATAATAATAATAATAATAATAATAATAATAATAATAACAATAATAATAATAACTTTATTAACAAACTGTATCAAACTGATTTTAAAATAGAGATTGTGAACCACGTCATGTTTTTCCAGGGGGAGGGGGCAGGGCAGATGCGTATGTTGAAAAAACAGAAGGCCGGAACTTGTTCCAAAGGTTTCGCGGTTTAATGCAGTTTATAGATGAAGACAAGTACCTCTGGTTGAATATTGCAGCACTGATTGTTTATATAAAAGGTACTGATTAAAATAATGTAAGAGAAAGGTTTGTATTTAGATAACGAAAACATACTTCTTTTAAAGAATGATTTTGGTTATCTCGTACTGCTAAAATTTGATTCATTTTTACGGCGGTTTAACGAGCACACGAGCAAATACTGACACTTGGTTCATGTATATAGTTCGTGTCGTGATAATTAACCTTTATGGGCTAGCTTTTTTTCTCACAATTCTCTTCACAGGTTGGGCAGTGATAGTCATTTTTTAGAGACCGTATGAGCTCTACTACTATAGCTGAAAAGTTTTTAAGAAAGGCAATGAAACTCAACGGCGAGTTAGTGACAACCTGTTGGTTGTATTATAAACTCAAAGTAATTTTTTTTTATCGTCGCTGTAAATTGTGTCAGAAGCAGGCGTTTAAAATGTAATCTTTTAAAGCAATTAATTGGTATACTTGTATCTATACATTTACTGAACGTAAGGTCAATGTTAAAGGTTTCACATTGATTGAGGCCAAGCAGCAGTGTCGCAACTTGAGCCAAATACAAATCAGAATACATTAAAATTTCAAGTTACCATTACATCTGTCTTAAAATAATGACCGTTAAATATATGCTAAAATAATTAAGTGATCGATACGCCAAACCCACAAAAAAAATACTTTTAGAATCCTAAAACAAAGGAAAAACAAACTCAATGCACGCAATCAACAATAGGTGCGGTCTCTACTAAACGGCGGGAAAATTCGTAGTTTTTTTGTTGTTGACGAAGTCTTTATGACAATAGACCTATTTTATTGCTGCATCCTGGACCAGTTACTGAAAGTGGCTCGCTAATATTTTTAAAAAACAACACACTACACTTCTTTTTTGCTTTCCAGAACTTTAATGTATAAAAACTTTGTATACTTATAAAAATCTTAGTGGCAATGAAATAAAAACTCCCCGCGGACTATTCCTCTCACCGCGCAGTTGAGGAAAGACTGACATAAATGCGTTCATGAATTCTTAGTTCACAATCTTTTTACGTGTCTATTAAGGGGTTATCTCTAAGGACCAGAAAGTAGACTAGCATTCTCAACAACAGTTTACAATTAAAGTATTTTCAGTAATTTTAACTGCGCAAGCCGCGGTTAAGTCTGTCAGTAACTTTTGCATGGTTTATGCAATGTTGGAGGCAGACAAAAAGAAGTGTCTGTCAGTGAATTTCACTCATCAAAGTGGTTACCAAGGCTTAAACTGTTCAGTAGTTTTGCGTTTTTTGTTGGAAATAAACGGAAATGAGGGAAAGCTAACATAAACACTCCAACGGATTTATACTTTTGGCCATTTTTCTGCATTTCTTTATTTAATATCTCTCTTTATTTTATGTGCTTCGTGATTTTTGTAACAAGCGCGCTGCAACCTAACTTTAAAATGGTAGTAAAACTTTCTGATTAAAAAATGCGTTGCTTCAACAAAAACGCGCTAACATTTGTTAACTGGCCGACAAAACAGTTTTCAATAAAAACTTTCTTCAGCCTCTATCTTATTATTCGATACAAAAAGAGATTCCAAACACTGACTATACACAAAAAGAAATCTAAAGTGTGTTAATTTACCATTACTTACGCAAGGCTTTCAGAATCTACAAGTCTATCGCTAATAGCATGGCAGTATAATTTAGGTCCTTTCACACTGAAACGTAAGTTGTTAACTTCTGTTTGTCAATAATATTGTACTTCAAATTTTGAAGTAATAACATTTCAAGAGAAAAAATGCCAATTATCTAAAATATTGCTTGCCCTTAAGAGGAGCACTGACTAGCATTTGGCATGACAGTTTTACTGACATTGCGTTACATCTCATTAATTTTACCATTTGAGTTCTACTCCGAAATACCCGGAAGTCGTTTTTTTTTTATTTAAGGCTTTGATCAAATGTATCTGGAAGAGTTAAGAGGTTAAGTACTATGTTTTATTGCTACATACTCATCAAATACAAATCTAAAATGGTCAAAGGATAAGACAAAGAAACGCGCAATACAGAAAATAATTGGAAAAACAACAAGTAAGAAAAACGAAAACACCGTTTAAGAAGATACATAAAAACACTCTGGTATTATTTGAAATAAAATCGACCTCTGTACACGGTTAACACAAAAATAACAAACACACACACAAAATGTTAGTTTCTTATTCACACCTCGAGGTACAACTGAAATATTTATGAAACTGCAAACAATTTAAGCTTCAAAAATTCTTAAAGCCAAATTGATAGATGAGTTAAATATTTATTTGTTTTTAAGAAGTCACCTCATTTTGAGGAATTATCCCCGCCCCAAAAAATTTCACTATTTTGTATTATTTTGCTTTCTACCCGGCGAAAACTTGCTGGGACAAGACATTGAAATTTTAGTAGTTTTTAGTAACGCAAATTATTAAGAATTATAAAAGAAGAAATATTTGGCTTAGGCAAAGGAACTCCGACGGATTTTATTTTTGCATTTTCTGAGCTGCAAATAAATGAAAAAAAAACAACTACACTTCAATTGGTGTACAGAACTTGGCTCAGAATAATAAACACCGCAAAATTGCTGCACACTTGCACAAATAGTATTACATAATAACAAAAATATTTCTAAACAATATTTACAAAATTTCGCCTCCTTATTATATATATTATTTGATGTATAAAATTGATTCGTTTTCAACAGGAAATTTGGCACTTGTCGATGCGCTTGTCGGATTTACGCGAGGCGCAAACCGAACGACTAGTTTTCAGTTTTTCTTAAAGTGTTTTTATTAAGTCCTGATTTGAGTCCAGTAATGGCGCTGTTACAGTCCCCCACTGATTGGTTTACGTCGACAATTCCGTAATGATTTGGCGAATATTACCATCATTAAAATACTAATATCTACCAATAAACACAATCAACTTAAGCAGCTAACCGTGGTACGTGCAATTTTAAAATTTTGCATCAAGAAAATCAAAGGAATTCGTTCACGTGCGCCTTGTTTTCTCGTGCAAATTACCATTATTCACGCAGGCTATCACAAGCCATTGTATATTTATGGCTTGATTCTTGTTAGGGGTGGGGTGCCAGAACTAGACATCCTCCCCATAACCTTGAGCAGAAGCTCTCATTCCGGAGGGCAGCAATATTGCTCATTTGCTGAAAACACAGACAGTAATGCGTGCACTTAAACTTCCGTTTTGAGTTAGTGCACTAGTTAACTGCTTTACGTCCACCTCTAGCATAGAAACGCTAGCAGTTCGTAGTTTGTTGAGCACCTGGTGGAAGATTTACTGGAACTTGTAAGTGATTAGATCCTCGGCGCGCCTCGTTCTCCTTTCCTTCGTCACCTTCAGTTGATTCATTAGCCATTTCAATTCGCTGGTCTTCTATCCGTTTTCCCTGGTTGTACCACAACATGCCGATTACTCGTTCTAAATTGGCTTGTTCTGAAGGCGCATCTGTTGCTCCATCCTCCAATTGTCTTTCTTCCCATACATCTTTGTCCGCTTTATCATAATACATCTCATATTTATGAAACTTCGTATTAGTTCCATCCTTAAACTTTTTTTGCAACTGGTAGACCCTGAAAGCTCTCTGAATGCGAGCAGCAGCCATACTTTCATTTCGGAATTGGCTAATTACGCTGGAAACCTTTTCCTCGTCCTTATTTTTCGCGTCCTTTTTGGAGAATTTCTCCTCCAATCGCTGCACAAGATCGTTCATGTCTTCTTCTTCAAAGCCTTCCATGTTGCCAAGAACTCGCCGTACCAACACTTGTAGCAAGTCCAAACAGTAAATCTTATTTCCCGGCCTCAAGGGCACATCGAGCTTTTCAAAAACTGGGACATTGGGTTTAGGGATTCTAAGTGGTGGATCTAGGTCATCTAGAAGGTCGCTTAGTTGATTATACTGAATATAATGAGTTGCAGTGGAATCATAATTTTCCCAAACTTGGATATAAGTTTCAAAATCGTCATCAGTAAGGCCAATCTCGTCCTGAGACTGTGCTTCGTTAAAGTTTTCAAGAATAACTGCAATGTACATATTAACAATAATGAGGAAAAGCAATGTAATGTAGCTGACAAAGTAGATTACGGCAAGCCACGGTATTCCACAATCTCCATTCATACCGCCCGGGTCTTTATTGGGGTCACAATAGGGTGGTTGGCCTTTCTCTTGCATTATCGGATCAAGAATGGTGTTCCATCCTGCGGCAGTGCCAATACGAAACAGCAAAAGCATTGAATTACCAAACGTTTCAAAATTCACCACTTCCGTGACTCCATTCCATTTCTTAACGTATCCAAACAAGGACATTCCAATGATGGAGTAAATGAAAATAATGAGAAAAAGCAACATAGCGATGTTTACAAGACCGGGCAAAGACTTGACAAGCGCAAACAGTAAACGGCGAATCCCCTTGGCACTTTCAAAGAACCTCAAAAGCCTTCCTAGACGGAACACACGAACAACTCGAAGCAAGCCTGGTGAAAATGGCATAGGCATCTTCAAATAGTCCTCGACAATAATACCTAGAATAAAATATAAATATGCTTTGTGAATCAAATTATCAGAAAGGGGAAAGCAGTATGAGTAATACACAATATAAGAAAGCACTAGTGCAATGGTCGCAAAAATTATTCTTCCTCAGAAAGTATAACCGTTCATGTATTACCAGGATTCTAGCACGTTCCAACTCAAGAAATTAAAGAAAACAGAATTGCAGGCTTAGAAATGATAGCTCGTGCACTTTTCTACGCGCTTTTCGAGGCATTCAGTGTGTGTGATAAGCAAAATAGCCAGAAAAACCTTCAAATCATCACCAGGGAAAAAACACTTTGTCAGTCCCATATTCATTGGTTGGTAATATAAAACTCCTACCATCGTAAACGTCATAGTAAATAGACTAGAGTGGTTAAAAAAGTTATGTCCTCGTTTCCCAAAAGACTAAAGGACTTGAAACCTAAAATAAAAGATAAATATGAAACGAAAACGTATTGCGATCTTCTTTCGCCAAGTTTATAATCAGTCTAGTCTGTAAACTATAATGGTTGTTACAAAGTTATCCTTACCAACAATTGAAAAGATGACAATAGTGAAGTCGAACAGATTCCATCCTTGCTTGAAGTAGTCAAAGCGCAGGGCAATGAGCCTAACGACTGCCTCCAGGATAAAGATTCCAGTGAATACGAAGTTAAGATAGAGAAGAGCAGCTTTGACTCCAGCGCTTTGATTATGATGCTCAATCATCATAGTCAGCATGTTCAATAAGATAACGGTCATGATGAATACTTCAAACTTCTTTTGGTGAATCAAATCAAACACCCAGGCCCTCCATTTGGACTACGAGAGACAGTGAACAATAAAATGTTATAAACTACTTATATCAAATAATAAAAAGTAAATATGATAAAAATGATAAAAATGATGGTAATGATATTGCTTTTGCTGATCGTGATGATGATGTTGACGATTAAGATGAACATGATTATGAAAATGCATGATAACGATATTTTGATGTTGCTAGTGATGTTGATGATTGTTGACGATGTTGCAATGATGATGGTGCTGATGTTGATGATGATGGTTGATGGTGATGATTGTCGATGTTGTTGATGATTACTGTTAATGATATTGATGATGATGTTGTTGACGATGATGATTGTTAATGGTGATGTTGTTAATAATGTTGATGATGTTGACGATGACGTTTATGATATTGATGAAGATTGTTGATGATGTTGCTAATGATGTTGATTATGCTGATGATGTAATGATTGTTGCTGCTGATGATAATGCTGTTGATGATGTTAATGTTGATAATGACGATATTGTTGTGGATGATGCTGACAATGATAATTGGTGATGATGATATAATGATGATGGTCAGGGTGATGGCAGTGGTATTGAATATAATAATTCGATTATAAGAGTTGTAAAAAAGAAAGCTTTTTTCTATTTTTGAACAACATTAAAAACAACAGCAATATCTATGAAACTGTCTATGGTTAGCAAGCGTATATCAAGTTATGGATGTACGCGGAAAGTTTGAAAATTTAGCGTGGAATTCCCTTGACAGGCAATGGATTTACCTATAAAATGTGGTGTTTTATAACACGATATTTCGGCTAGCCAGACTAACCTTCATCAGGTATAATTTGAAGAAACAATGGTTACATTTATAAATGGTGTTGAACGGAAATTGCAAAACAAGTAGAAATTACAAATAAACGGAAATTCCAAAATCGAGAGACAGATTAAAAATAAAATGAAATTAGATGACAAGTTTAAAAATAAGAAAAAGACCTCGTAAAGGCAAAGTTACAGTGCTATAAAACATCAAATTCTATCCTGCATTGGCTCTTCTTTTTCATGTTGCTTAAATCATTACCTAGAACAAAAAAGTTACTGAAATTACGACGTAGAATTTGAATTACTTACTTCTGGTCTCTTAGGTTGTTTCTTTGGTTTCCGATCCCACGTTTTCTTGAATGCATTAACCCAACTCCGCTGACCGGGAGTCAAAAAGATTCCTAACGCACCGCTGTCTTCGTACTGAAAAAAAAGGCAAATTTAGGTCATGTTTTAAAACTGGGCACTGATCACTTTTAGATTGCTAAGTAAATAGTGTAGCTGTGTTTATATTAGAGTAACAGGCAGAAAAACAAATGAGGTTTTCTACACTTAATACTCTTTATTAAAAGATTCGCTTGATATCTAAACAATGCCATACATAACCAAAGAACTGAGAGGAATTTAGAAAGATTGAACCTTAAATATTTCTATCATAAGAATACATTCCGTGGATTATCTATAATGTTGCTTAGAATATTATTTGTCGTTAGAGTGAAAATTACAAATTACAAACACACTGTGATCAAACAATTTGTGATTAACAGGAAGATCATACGTACGCAATTGGTTGTAAGTTAAAGACCTGCGAACTTTGAAAACTACAAGTTGCTAACTAAAGAATTTTCATAAATAGTGGTTTCTAGGTTTGTTGGCGCTTCGCAAGAGCGATACAAAGCAACAACAACAACATTGACAACATTTTTGGGCCTTTTCCAGGTGAAGCCAATCTGATGCTGATATTGGATTGTTATCTACAAATTAGGTTAATAAACAAAGCGAAACCATACGAATTTATCGCGCTGGACAACCGGTGACTACCAGAAAAGCACACAAATTAGAAATGCAACCCTTTCTGTTTTTTATCAAAATTTTGTAAACGAGCCATACTTGTGAAACATTTAAGAACATCATAAAGGATTATGGTTGTTTTTTTCACAAAGATTGAATAATGTAATGTGGACGATATCGATAAATACACTTCTGCTTCGGATAAAATTGATGCGTTTCTGCAGAGCGAAATGAATATATTAAATCAACACAAACCTGTTGCTTGAGACGGTTGAAATTTTCAATAATGACACCAATGAAAAGATTCAAAATGAAGAAGGAACCAAGGATGATGAAGATAACGTAAAACAAATAGCTGTAGAAGTTGTACTCCGGGATTGGTTGTTTGTCAACCTGTTAGAAAAGAAATAAAGACCGGGATAAATATTTTGATCATTGATTTTTCTTGTGATAAATCTAAAATATGAGCAATCATTTTGGAAGCAAATAAATTACCACATTTACTTTAAAGGCCCGTTCAAACGGATCAAACATGTTGGTCAAACATTATCCAACATTGTTAGATGGTGTTGGACTGTGTTTGATCAGTGTTGGATTGTGTTGACTTTTGGATGCTGGAGTTGTTCAAACGATTCTAACACCATCCAACAATATTGGATTTCAGTACCAGACACGAAATTATGGCATATTTTTGATCATGCGAACAAACGTGTTGGACGATGTTGGATGAAAAGTTTGAACGAAGTCAAACTTCATCCATCATCGTCCAACACTATCCAACACTATCCAACATGTTTGATTATGCAGTTCAAACGGGTCAAACATGCTGTGTCCAATAATGTTTTATGATGTTTGACCAACATGTTTCATTGAACGGGCCTTAAAACATCGTAAAAAATGAACGTTTTTAATGCACAATTATTATATATTCGCTTTTTATTAAACATTAAGCAATTTACTTACTGCCACAGCATCCACAGAATCCACCATTACCTCAAAAACACCCTCCAGTGTGGCCTCGATAAATCAAAAAAGTCACATTAGCATTTAAATGATTTCTGGGAACAACGTAGCCTCGAGAGTTTGTTTAAAATAACTTTGTCACTGATGAGATATAGCAAGCGAAATAAGTTAAGTTTCAGAATTGAGGCAAACGACTCCTAAATCTTTCATTAACCGACAACATCACCGTTCCATTGTCGATCTTACAACATACACGGGCAATAATACTAACAACAACAATTTAATAACAATAAAAATAATATTAGGAAAAAATTCTGAGTCACTGACGGGAATCGAATTGCAAATTCCATACAGAATAATAATAAGAATAATAATAATAATAATAATAATAATAATAACAATAATAATAATAATAATAATAATAACAATAATAATAATGTTATTGATAATGATAATGATAATGATAATAATAATAATAATAATAGCCAGAAGATCGTACTCAAAATTTGTTTAGGCGTGATAATTATCTTTTTTAAAGAATGAAAACAAGACATCACGGAGAAAACCTGGAAGGCATTTTAAAATCAAAACATTTTAGTCTATATTCAAAATTCAGGATTTAATATTGCGTCTGAGTGCTGACCGACGATCTTTCACCCAAACTGACTTCCATTAAAACATTTTAACCATAATTCACGCCTTTGAACATGAGGGAATAATTAAGAAGAAATACAAAATTTTTTCAGCAGTTGTACTTACGACTTGGAAGAGAGCGAGAAAACCGTTGAAAGAGCTATCAAAGTTGATCTTGGAGTTCACCCACTTAGCACCGGTTGTATTCAAACATGTTGCCTTGTCTGGGACAACTGTGTGGGAATAGATCTCACCATCTGCATTAATACACTTCCAAAATTTGCCTCCAAACAGCTGGTAGCCCATAATACTGAATATTAACCAGAAAACCATGCAAACAACCAAAATGTTGGCTATCGCTGGAACGGCGTGAACTAGTGAGTTAACCACGATCTGAAGAAACATAACAAATGTTATCTATATTGTACGATATAAATTAGACTATGGAAGTGGGTAACGCCTTTCGAAGTCTGTTATGGCAATTTTAGCTACTCACTAAATTCTTCATTTTAAGTTTTAAAATTATGGACTTTTTAAATCAAATAGATTAAATAGGAACAAGAAATAATTTGACTAAAAAAATAAAAAACTAAAAAAAAGAATGTACAATGTTCAATTTACGTTAGAAACGGTATTACGTATTAGTTATAACTGAGTTTATGTATCAGCTGCCTAAAATGACCCCCCACCCCACCCCCCCATTCTCCTTCCTTTAGGGGAGGATCGGGCAGCTTCATTAATTTAATAATAATTTGAAAACTGAACACTGAATGAAGGAAGCATAAGAACAGGCAGATGTAATAACAATAATATCAATATTAAAAATGAATGACAAGATTTACTGAATTTGTGACCGACTGCTTTTCATGGCAATTACTTCCTATTATAGCATATTATTTTAGTTATTCTCTAACGGTAATAGTTTTTACATTTTGTAATAAGTAGATGCGGACATAATTGCATTGGATAAACTCACTAATCATGATAAAAAAAATTGTCTTTTCTAACAACAACAATTTCAAAACTTTTGTTTACATCAGTGAATATCCAGTAAATGTATATGAAAGGTAGCTATTTCTTATATTCTAGATATAATATATTTCTTTCAAATGTTAGATAAAAGATGATAGATACGCTAAATCTTCACTTCCTACCTTCATTCCTTCAAATCGCGAGATAGCTCGTAGTGGTCGCAAAGCACGCAAGGATCGGAAGGCATTTAAGCTCTTGATCCGGAACATACTGGCAAGTGAGACCTAAAAAGCGAACATTTAGTTACAGCTAACTCTTTACATGCACAATTCAAGATAAGAATTCAAAATGTCTCATTGGACGTTTGACGAGGATTCGTGGTTTCAACACCATGTTGACACCAATGTTTACAATTTCCATCATTCGCATTCAACTTTATAATAGAGGATGAACAAAGTGAAATAAAATTTAAGTTTAAAACTTGAGAAAGATTGTCAAGAGAATCAAGTGACGAAATATTTGAGGAGGACATCTGTCTAAACCAATAAAGTTATTTTTGTCATTAACATATTACTTTAAATGCTGCTAAAAAGCTATTGATAAAAATCCAAACAATATTTATCAAAACCCAAGTTGTTCACACCTGATGCACAATATAAAAAGTAATTCCACTACAATCAGCAAATCTTGAAGCATCATCTAGATCCATAGCTTACTTACCGCAACAATGAAAAAGTCAAGACAGTTCCACAGGTTGGAAAAGTATCCGATAACACCAAAGCCAACGATTTTTAACAAAAATTCGAGTGTAAAAGTCACAGCAAAAATGTAATTCATATAGGATAGAAATTCCTGTAAACCTGGCTTTGAACTGAGATGAATGTCTTCAAATACCTATAATGTGAAAACAAGTGCGGTTGTTATCAATAAGTAACTAAAACTAGTTACCATACTTTATGTATAAAGTTATTTAAAAACATAGATTTAACTAGGCGGGATTTCCAAAAAAACTAAATAATAAAATATGAAAAACTTTTCAATTAAAAATACTACAATATTTATACCATTATACCACTTTATCCATACTTTCATTAACAGTTCCCCCGTTACATCGATAACACTACGTACTAATAGTACCACCTGCTATTAGCATCATCACTGTCAACTCTGTACAGCTTTAAATATACTACTACCAATAGTACCCAGCCTTCTCAAAATGTTTCTGAGGAGCAGGTTATATTAAAGTTGGAGGCGGTTTGGTTGCTGAAGGCAACCTTTCG
>JAOBBB020016674.1:0-15778 GCA_025331005.2 Zoanthus gigantus | reverse complement strand
AACATTGAGTTCGGGTTTTAAGTTGTTTATGTAAAACGCTTCTTTAAGTTTTAGGAGTATAGGAGATTTAGCTGTATTTAGTATTTTAAAACAGCTAGGAGAATATTTTTGTGAGCAGGTTTTAGATGTTTAAAGATGTGTGAATTTTTATCTCAAAATTGCTAGAAAGTATGCCAAAATAAGGCACAAACTTTATTTTTGGTTTAGAATTTTCGTAGTTTAAATCGCAGGCTCCGCGCACTGTAGTAAACCATCCATAGATAAAGAATGGTTGTAAAAACGACTTGAACACAGCTTTTTTATTTTATTGACTATAAGTGTTAACTTCGCTTGTGCTTTTCACGTCGGCGATCTACTGGACTAGCGAGTTTGACTAGTGAGTAGTGTACCTGGCTTCAACTACGAACCGATGTTCACCTCTAAACGGCCTGTGAAGCGCTTGACGATTCTTCATTGACATAGAAATAATCGATGTTGATTAGTTTAAACCTATAATTTTAGAAAAGTAACGGGCACTCTGCATTATAGCGTGTTTTTTTTTAAAGTTGACCGCCTGCCGGTATTTCATAACTAACCTGTGATATAAATCACATTGTAAGCTTTAGCTTATGGAGTTTGGAATTGCAATTTCTAAATTATAATCATCCCGAAGTTATAAGAGCTTCTTCATGTAATAACCCCGAAAATATTAGCTTTTTAGTAGTTTCGTGAGCGAAATGAAATGAACATCACGACGACGAGCTAGTCGCTGAATGGCGGGCTTTGCGATACGTGAATGCTGTAACTATCTTACGCCTAATTTTTCTAGACCTTGAGTTTAACTGTTGTAACTATTACAATCACCAAGATATCTGCTTTACTGTAAAACAATTTGCTAAATATTCTAAAGTTGCATGTTTAAAGCAATGGTTATTTCTTTTGTAATAATTAGTGGCTCCTAAAGGAGCCGTTTGTGTTGTAGAAGTCGATCAATTTACTTGGCTTTCTTCTCTGTCTTCTTGGGCAGCAGAACAGCCTGAATGTTGGGTAGTACACCACCTTGAGCGATAGTAACACCTCCCAACAGTTTGTTCAGTTCTTCGTCATTCCTGATTGCCAACTGCAGATGACGGGGAATGATTCTGGTTTTCTTGTTGTCTCTGGCAGCGTTACCAGCCAACTCGAGAATCTCAGCAGAGAGATATTCAAGAACAGCAGCAAGATAGACCGGTGCACCAGCGCCAACTCGCTGAGCATAATTTCCTTTGCGTAAAAGACGGTGAATTCGACCAACTGGGAACTGCAGTCCTGCTCGGGATGAGCGACTCTTTGATTTAGTTCCCTTTGCTTTGCCTTTACCACGTCCAGACATTTTGAGATCAGTTGTTGGAAGTTACTCTGAGTTTTTACTTGAAATATGTTCGGTTGAGATCTTGAATTTGATTTTGTACCCGCTGCTGCTGTCAAGATCCGATCGAAAGCAACCAATCACATTAAAGCTGATGACGAACCATGGCATATGATATCCTTTCAATATCAAACTCCGTTTCCTTTGAGGTACGGTATTAAAATACCACAACGAAATTTTCGATCCGCATATGTAATTAATCCGAGTGCACTTTCCTATAAATAGAAATGCTTTCAGTGTAGATTTCATTTTAAAGCTGTGTTCAGTTTTGAAAAGTGAATTTCGTTACGTATCAAGATGCCGCCAAAACCAGTAGCCCAGAAAGGGAAAAAAGCTGTCGTTAAGAAAGCCCAAGGTGACAAGAAAAAGAAGCACCGAAAAAGGAGGGAAAGTTATTCCATCTACATTTACAAGGTGATGAAACAGGTTCATCCTGATACTGGTATCTCCAGCAAGGCTATGAACATCATGAATTCCTTTGTCAACGACATCTTCGAGCGTATCGCCGGTGAAGCTTCCCGCCTGGCTCACTACAACAAGAAGTCCACCATCACCTCGCGGGAGATCCAAACCGCAGTTCGTCTCCTTCTGCCCGGTGAGCTGGCCAAACACGCCGTCAGTGAGGGAACCAAGGCTGTTACCAAGTACACAAGCAGCAAGTAAAGAGTTTCCCGCCTTTATACAAACAAAAGGCTCTTTTAGGAGCCACCACATTCAATAAAAGAAAACGACTAAAACTTCTTCGTCAGTATCATAAACAATTGTTCGCTACGTACCTCGTGTTGCAATTGGAATTAATCGAAATTCAACTTTATAAATCATTAAGTACTATTTTAAGTTTACGTCAAAAGAAAAATTACGAAAAACCAGTGAAAGCTTAAAGTTAGAAGTAGCTTTGTCTATGGTTGCAATAATAACGACAAATTTTCAAATTAATAAACTACAAATGTGATTAAAACCTTGTTAGCGTTTCTAAAGAAACAATTAAAGATAAAAAAAAATTGAGTTTAACACCACTAAAAATATATATATATAACGGCGAAGAATGAATATGCGCAGAGGGCAAGACAGAAGATGATTAAAAGATCGTTTTGTGTTTCAATGGCGTAGGTCTTAAAAAATATCAATAACTATATAAACTATAAAATGATTAAATCTTTTCTGTTAAAGCTGATTAAGCTTTCCATCCTTCTGAGCTGAGGTCAGCCGGGTTGTTCACATAATTTGAAATAGGCAGCTAAAGATGAAAAGTGCAAGAAGGAGCCAGCATGTAGGGGAAGGTTGGGGGGGGGGGAATTCCCAGGAGTAAATTATATATAACACAAAAAATCGAAACAAGTAGCCAGCTAAAGCTGTCATAGTAGCTAGTTAACTTTGTTGGCTGCGGCAATTAGGATCAACCCTGGGTCAGTAAATGATTAGTCTCTGGTGCCAAATAAATGTCCAAGGATGGGACGTTTATTAATATTTTGATTTTTTTCAACACCTCTCAAATCTTATTATGGAACCCCTGTTTATTACTTATGCCAGCAGCGAAGTGTGGCACAAGTTTAGGTTTACCCCGTGTTTTTTTATTTGTGTCGAGGTCTTCAGCCATTTGATGTAATACTTGATATACTGGACAGCGGCTATATTTGGCTATTTGACTTTTTAATACTTGATATACTGAACAGCGGCTGCTAGACAATACAATTTGATTTGCCGCTGAGAGCAAAAGGTTAAGAGTTGGTTGTGTAGACCCATTTAAACCCTGCATGCCGGTAAAGGTTTCACATTTTATCCATGAGCTGGCACAAGTATATGCTTCTAGAGTGTCTTGTTTATTTTATTTTAATTATAATTCTAGTATGATCATCAAGTAATCAAAATTTTTACTGATCAGTGTCATGTTTGGTGTTTGTATTTCCCTGTTTTTCGTTGGATTAACAGCACAGGCAACAAGAATCTAGAGTTTAGAATTCAATAAACTTATCCTAATCTTTGCTGGTCTCTGTTGTATTGTTTCAAAAGCATCATCTAGTCTCTGCATTTGCCCAATCTGCTCTGAAATCTTGATTGTTGTCTGCCATGTTTTTAACCTTCCCACTAGTATAGTACATCATATATGACATATCAAATTATTTTGACTCCCTATTTATTAATTTTTTCAGAAATTTCCCAGAACCCATTTATTTGGATCCCCCCCCCCCCTTCTGTTTGTTTGGCACCTGAGAATACATGCTTCTGCTGGGAGCTAACTTGTGATGGTTAGTGTCCTATCCAGGGGGAGTGAAACACTGTCATCCACTTTTAAAACTAGGCTGTCTTTGAAAAATTATGTTTCTTTATATGCATTCCTAGAACAGTTTTATTGCCATGATCATGTCAAAATAAATTTGTGTCATTTGTTTTAAAGAATGCCTATTATTTATGCAAATTGCCCTTAATTTCTGATACTATGCAACCTTATTTAATATGTAATTACAAGAAAAATATATATATTATTTCTCTACAGCTTTGAGGTAAGACAAGGTACCAGTAGTTACTATTTTTTACAGAGATAAAAAATTTGACATTGCTTTAGCTTTGCTCTACACAAACTGGTGGGCAAAAGACCACCCATGTTCTGCCATGGTTGCACATTAATTACTCTGCTAACTGATCATAATCTTGTATCTTTGAACGACACAGGTGTTGTATAGCTATGTTACTATTTCCTATATTTCAGTTTAAAAAGGAAACAGTCACATATGAACACATGTTTATCAACTGACAGGTTGACAGGGGTTAGTTCAACATTTCATAGATTAGGGGAGTAGGGTGTATGACACTTGTTACAAGGAAACTATCTTTTTTTGAATAAATGAATGGCTGATGAACTACGTATAATAAACTTATAAGTATTTAATAGATATAACTAAGCCAGGTTCTGTAACCATAAACAGCTTTTTAATGTTCTTATTGAGACTTGCTACAATGTAGCAGAGAAAAAACCGCTAGCATGAATACCAATGATTTACAGGGCCATACATAGCAGTGATGGGAGGGGGCAAGAAGGGGGGTGTGGTAGTTGCCCATGCCAGGAAAACTAAATGATTTTTTCTAACATAAACAATAAACCATGACAATTTAAAACAAAAAACAACAGTGTGGTCTGTTTCGTTAAGGGTCTTAGAGGCAACCTGCTGTGTAGGGCTGAAAATAAAACGTCCAACTAGAAAGTCTGTCTATTATACATGGCAGACCCCTGTAAAGATGTGCAAAGTTTTGCTCCTGCAGACAAAAAATTCTAGATACAGCCCTGATTTATGCTCAGAAGCTGCAACTTAATGCCAGTTCCAACACATCAGATCCACTTGTCTTTGAGCAAATTTTAAATATAAACTTTTTTAGATTATCGTTTTTAAATGTATATATATCTCTACTCTAGCAATTCAAATATTAAAGACATCTGCAAAATCATTGTCATATAATTTGGTCATATAGACATATACAAGTCATATATTATGACATTAAGGAGAATTTAGCATATCATCATAGTCCTATAACTTACTGTACCGTATTATTACATGAGTTTACGTGACACCTAATTTCGCGTCTAGAAAATGCGATAAATATTTTCACGTCATGTAATTTCAGCGACCCTAATTTTCGCGTCAAAAAACAACTACAAAATTAATACGCACATCATAGTTGAATCCTTGTCTTGCCAACTCCGTTGCCATCCCGCCATCCAATACGTAAAATGTTTCAGACATATTTTTATCCACTGTTGACTTGATAATTTCATTTTTTTAAAAGAAGAATAAAATTGCCCAGGCGCAATGCTAGCCCACGCCAAAAAGACTGAATCCGAGTTAGCAATGACGAACACGAAAACGAGACAACGGTTGCTAAAACAAGACCAAAACTTGGAGAAGTCCCTAACTTTTCCATTTTTTAAGAAATATTTCATAAAATCCTGTTGATAATGGTATGTATATTACAAGCCTTTAAACTCGTATTCTTTTTGGTTCTCTTTAATACCAAATACTTTATCTCTAGGCTGCATCGAATGAGAGATACGCGTTTATTGCTGAATGGTACGATCCTAATGCTGCATTGATGAGAAAATATCAGCTGCTATTTTATCCTGAAGATTCAACTGTAGAGATGGTAGGCTTGGTTCTTAACTTTTTGTCTTTCAGAGACTTGATAAAATGTATCTGTTAGGTGTTACGTTGGCTAAAGTTTGTTGATAGCATGGAATTCATTCGTAAAATTAACTATACGATTAAAAGTAATTTGTACTGAATGTGACAGTTTTAAACGGTAAAGCCATATATGCATGTTTAAACTATTTTATTACTATCTAGTAAATACGAATCAGCTTTTAATGAAAAGTTTCAATGACTTGTTGCCTTGCTTCAGATAGCATGATAGTCTGTCAAGTCTTGTATTAAACAAAAGGAAGTGCATGGCCATGTGCCCGGCAGCCAGTCACGATTTTCATAAATCTATATGCTCGGGATCCGGTCTTGATTTTGAAAAAATTGTATGACAAGCAGCCCGTCACAATTTTGAAAAAACTATATGCCTGGCAGCCAGAAAAATTACTAAAAAAACAAGACAGTCCCCGTAAACGAAACTTTTTGCCGCAGTACTAAACAACGTTGCCAAATCAAGTTGTGCGTGTAAGCACTAAATGACACACGTGTACGTATATAATGAGTATGTAAACCACATGCAGGAAGACCAAAATCCCAAAATGCTGTATACCCTGCAATTTAAATTAGCCTTTAAAAGACTCACCGACAGGTCAGAGAATGTTATGGTTGATAACTAGGAGAAGGGTATATGAAGCTTGTGTGAGATTTGCTCTACTGTATGGAGCAGAAACAATGGTATTTACAAGCAGATTGATGGACGTTCTACGCAGATGTGATCGCAGGATGCTGAGATACATTGCAGGAGTGAGGTGGCAAGATGAGAGTTCTATCAGTGAGGTGGGAGAGATATGTAGAGTACTTGAAGACCTAGTTATAAGTTGAGGCAGAGAAGACTGAGATGATTTGGACATGTGAAAAGGGCAGATGGGAGGTGAGGGTTGGGGGGTGACGGCCAACAGGAATGCCTAGAAAAAAGTGGAGTGATTCTGTGATGGGAGTGGAGGAGCATTTGGTGCAGGATTGAAGGATGTGTAGGGCAGTCATCGCCTGCCCAACCCCATCCTAGATCGGAAAAAGTGGATGTTAAACAAGAATTATGATGATTATGACAACTCTCTTGTTTTCCATGGAAGGTATGGTGGTTTACAGTTTCATTTACAGGGACTGTCTTGTATACAGCTGCCAGGTTCTTAGTAATTTTTCTGGCTGCTATGCATATTGTTTTTTCAAAATTGTGACCGTACTATATATAGTTACTATATATATTACTGTCGTAATATAGACTTGGTATCTAACACAACTGACTACAGTCACTAGTTACTGCCTCAATACTTAATGACATCTCATTCTATTCCCATTGGAGAAACTATTTGCAGTAGTTTCTAAAATATTTTTTTCCTAATTTTATATTTATATTTTTAATAATTTTTATTTATATTTCAGACTTTTCACATATCTGATGCTCTTGCACCATTAAAAATTAATAAGTCAAATTCAGAGAAGTTAAAGTTTTTCAATATTAATTAATGTTGGTTAATATTATTATTCTTAAGAGTTTCTTTTAAAAAAACAGCTTGATTGTTATTAAAATGTTGTGTCATACTAGTGTAGTTTTCACTAACTATAAAGATACACTGTAATTTTTGTTACAGTTTGACATAAAAAATAGAAGATTATTCCTGAAAAGGGCAGTTATCGGTGGTTTACATCTTCACAACCTTTTTATAGGAGCAATTATCAATGTACATTCTCGCCAGGTAAGACTGCATGAAAATGCTTTATTAATAATTTTAGAGTTCTAATTGCTCCAAGTTTTGTATTATTAATCTTTTTAATATGTAGTTTTCGAAGCCCAGATCTCAAAACCTGTTTAACTCATGAAAAACTTCATACATTCATAATAGGAAGCAGTTCTCAATTCATTATTCTTTTTATATGATTGTGTTTGTGGAGGTCAGATATTAATTATTATACAGTACACTGTGTGCAATGGGTAAAATCATGCAGTTTACATCAATCAACAAGTTGGTTTCTTTTGCTTAAATATTCAGCTTCATTACTACTGGATTTAAATGCTTTTAACCCGAGTTGTGGTTTGTCCTAGAGCTCTGTATTCCAAGGTTTGAAGTCATTGGACGTTATTGTAATTACTTCATATGGTTGCATCCTGTCATGTGAGATTTACCAGACGAGTATACTCAAGATTTTTGAGATGTCATTTTTATATTTTAAAAGTAATTATTATTAAATTATTATATAATTTGTGTCATTACTCATAAATTCAATTTATGCAGTTGACAATCATTGACTATGGCGATACTTTTACATCATCTCGACTGAAGTCAAAGAATGAAAAGTAAGTACATATAAGATTACTAGGAACTGTTCAATAACAATGATATATTAGTAGTTGTATGAATATATTCAGCTTGGAAATAACTATAGAGCGGCTGACCGGTAATCAGAAGGTCATGGGTTCGATTTCCGTTAGGGACTCAGAAGTTTTTTCTTCTGAGAAAAAGAAGCTTGTGTCAACACAAACATATCTTCTATATATTCATAAATTGTTTATCAAAAATGTATCGTTATTCTTTCTACTAAAACAATTAGAATACTCGTTCTCAATTTCTATAGCCAATCGATAGAAATTGCGAGCTCACATTCTAATTGTTAATTAGCTCCCAATGTAAAGAAAAGTCATCTTGAACAATTCTTACTGTGGCTTGAGAGCCGCTGGAATTTTAAATCTTATCAGAAGGATCGTGAGAAATTAGCCACGTGTTGGTGTTCAACAGTGTAGAACTATAAATCAAAAGATTCTTTCATATTCTGTAACACACTAATTAAGTCTTGACATATCCTTAATTAGTATTTACCTAGCAGGTAAATAGCACTTTTCGTGCGCTCTGATTGGTTCATCAAACACCAAATATCCTGCGCTATGCACCACGGTCATTCATCCGTGAAAAAATGGCTTTCCGTTTGGCTTCAGTTTCGGAAGAAGAAATTCTTAAAATAAACGGGGAAGGAACCTTTTAAACACAAAGAAGCAACAAAAGTTGGTGTTTGATTGCAAGTTTTTATTCTTATATTTTTTATTCTTTTTATTTTTGATGGTAAGTTTCGAGATCGCGCGTGAGATAGATTGCAAAAGACTGGTTGTGAAACTGGTCCTTGCCCAGTTTTTAAATTTTTTTGAATAAAAATTAGTTATTTTGAAAAGTGCTATTCACCAGCTAGTTTAATACTAAAACAATATTATCCCCCTTAGTGTCGGGGTAATAGTGATAATTCTTAAATATTTTCATTCGGACTGTTTCAACTTGCGCGTTGGTTTAGATTTTCTATAAGTCAATCAACGCTTATTGTTTTACAGCTACATACAACGTGCCTCTTTTGCCCTAAACATGTGGATTTTTGTTTGCAACTAAAAGAGTTAAAACGAAGTTTAGTTTTTGCTTTCTCTTCGTTACTAGCTATAGCAGTCATTGATGTACTACGGACGATTTTCACCAAATTTTGAATTTATTCGTGAAACTGAAATGAAACAAGCAAATTACAGAAATTCAAACAACGCGAGTATGCGTCCGAAGACCTGCAAGTATAAGCAAAAAATCTAAAATGTTAACTCACATTTTTGCCGGTTGTCGGAGAGCTTATATAACCATAGAACACTAAATAAATAACGGAATAACAAAGTTATTTTGTTCTTTTAATGAACCATAAAACATAGAAATGACTGTCCTTCGCTTGCCTGTTCATGTTAGTGTCCAGGCCACGCTGGTTTCTTGGTACGTACTCAGGCCCCAAATTCTGCTGCAGTAACACTAGCCTTGTTAGAAGTAACGTACATGTGATCCTCTGCATTGACCGAAGCTTAGCCAAGATGGCTCTGGCGAGGTCTGTGCGGTGGTCGCAACGAAACTGTCAAAATAAAAAGTTTAAAAGCGCGTCGCTACACAAGGATACATTTAATAACTGGTCCATGGTCTATTTCCTGGATATATTTTCTTCCTTAACTTGTGAATTTCTTTAATACTACAAAAACGTTATCAACAAGTGGACCGGCTTCTGATGGGACTGGACTGCCTTTAAGTTTAACAAAAACTAGATACATCTCTGTGAAGGTCTTTTCTAGTGCCTAACTTTTGAATAATAGGTTATATATGTTATTCCATTGTGTTTTTGCGTTTCCGAGGTGAAGTGGAAGCAACTTGATCTCTGCAGTTCACAGTAATTCCGTTATGTGTTCATCACAATTGTGTTAAATTCATTCACAAGAGCCTTCAAGCTATTAATTAGCTTTTAGGCTGTGTTTTATTTGCATTTGCAATCCCTGCGGAAGTGTTTTAGAGAACGTCGTTGTAGCCTCGTTTTTGAGGGAACTATATTCCTGTTTAGAGGTTTTCCTCAGTTTATTTTTGTATTAGACTGGAAACTATTAAAGTAAAGTAAAGTAAAGTAACGTCCAGCTAAAATATGATCAAGCGCTGCAGGCGCGAGTACATTAGGGGGGTCCTTGGGGTATGGTCCCCCGGGAAATTTTGAAATTTAGCTTCTCTAAAATGCACATTAGCAGCAAATTGACGTTTATTTCAGTACTGTAATGGTATTCAAATAATTGGTTTTTTGGCTGTTTAAATTTCGTGTTTGTAACATTCCCATGCTGCAATTTCATTTGTGGCTGATGTCTCGAGTTTTGGTTGGAGTGCATAAGAAGACTGCGCGCAACGTTTTTCACAATGAATATCGTTGAAAGTTATATTTTTGAGGTGTTTTAGCTCACTGAGTGATTGGTCAGTAAGATTGGAGTTGTGTTCCATGAGATTTACGTTAAAAACAGAGCGTGTCACAGACTGTTCAAGAATGTACAGATCGCTTAAAGTGCGTAGGTTGAATGCCGCTGTTGTAATTTGTCGCTATTTTCCTCTTAGAATATGTTGCCTTATTATTGTATATACTTTTTTGATTTTAAAAGTTCACAATTTTTTTCTATTAATTAAAAAAAAATGCGACCAAGTTCAAAAGTTGTTTCAGCCATAGCTGGACCAATCGGACCAGTTCCGCCGGGTCTGATTTGAGAGTTGGTTTTTGAGGTCCGTTTATGTTCTCCTATCTTTTCCACTCAGTGACGCTTCCTTTCTTGTCATTGTACAGATGCACCCATCTGGGTACCTGCTACCGAGGAGACCCACCCTCTTGCCAATTACCCGTGGTTTCATGGGACCCTGTCAAGAGTAGAAGCATCTCATCTTGTGTCACAGGGAGGCCAGCAGTGGCATGGGATTTTCCTTATTAGGCAAAGTGAAACAAGAAGGGGTGAATATGTCCTAACTTTCAATTATCAAGGAAGAGCAAAGGTAGGGAACTGACATGACTTAACACTAGTGACCAATTTACCAAGTTTTAGTGCTGCAAATCGCGTTTGATTTAAAATGTCCGGGATTTTTGCAAAATGAAATGCTGAAAATGGAACCAAAGGAAATGATACGAGTAAAAGAGTGACACTACCCAAAGCCACTATCATTAGTTTCACCATTTACCGAAGCAGAATATGTATGAAAACCGCACATCTCACAGGGTTTTGAAACTGTAGTAATGCAGGTGAAGAATAGACTAGGTTCGAATTTCCAGTTGCTGCTGATCTAAATGACTGCAGATTCATTTTATACAATCTTAGCCTCGTTTTGTTGTTAAATATTCAAAACTAATTACAAGAGAGCGCAAGAAGTCACACCTAAAAACAATACACACAGTTGTAAGAAGTGTAAAACTACATTAACATTTTAGGAATATGTAACTCCATATCGAGGCTAAGACTGTATAAATTGAGTCCGTTGTAGTTGTGGTCAGCCGTAACTGGAAATAGTAAAATGGTCTATTGAGCACACTTCCGCAACCCCTTATGTTTCCCTTCAGCACATGTGTGCTAATATTTAAAGACAGTCACTAAAAGCGGAAACTTACACCATGTCAGTTGCTGATATTCCTTAATAAGTACAGCATCTACTAAAGGCTACGTGGATCGCTATGTTTTGTGGTTGACGTAAATTACTTTCCCTGTATCATCATGGCCTTAGTGTGCACATTATTCACTAGCATGAGTATACTAGCGCTTAACTCTACAGAAACCGTAGATAAGCGCCGGCTCTGTTGTGAGCCTTGTTAAAACACCTTAGTTATTGTCAATGATTGATTTGTAATTTTAACTTACGGCATGGGAGCCCTGTGGAGGGACCGTGCACGGACTAGGGCTGGTGGTTTGTGACCTAGCCTGGCCAGGTTACATTTTTGAGAAATCGTGGCCTGGAGTTTATTTAGTTCAGATTTGAGTTTGGAATTGTTTGATTTTCGGGTTAATTAATGAGTTCTGTAGTCCGCCCGGAACGAATTATTGCGATTTGTAAGAAAGTTTGACGTCGACATAACAAACTCCATAAGCTACTTGGCTCGTAAAGGATTTATCTTTTTTTGAGTATACTAGAGAACTTTGTGGTTTTACGTTTTATTTTTTCTTGTCGATTTTTACTGCAGCATCTGCGGCTAGCACTCAATGCTGAAGGACAGTGCCGTGTGCAGCATTTATGGTTTCCCAGCATCTTCGACATGCTTGAACACTTTCGCTCCAACCCAATACCACTGGAGAGCGGTGGACCATCTGATGTCATGCTTACAAACTTTGTAGTCGCTAGTCCAAACGGCCCCAGTTCTTCCATGCCAGCTCGTCATGTGAACGCTGGAGAAGGATTGAGGCGAGCTCACAGTGTACAGGCCAGTAGAATCAGTCGCCAAGCTGTAATCCAAGGTGGATCGGTTCGGTTGACAACTGAAGCTTTACAAAATCAACAAGGACATTCTAGAGCCATCGAAAATCAATATGCTTTTGTTTGAGTGCAGTTACGAATTACATTAGTTCGTGCAGAGGAACCTTGGCAGAGGAGGTGGCAGACATCACTAAGGCCGGGCCAGGCGAGAGTACACAGGATTTGTAAATCAGTGCTGGTACATAAACAGAAAAAGACAACTTTATGGCCATCTTGTGAACCGTAAATTATATTACTTTGTTAAGATATTGTAATAGTGGCTTGCTCCCTTGCAACGGTTCAGTCATAATTATTTACCCATCGACTTTATATTGGGTAATTGGACTTGTTGAGTTCTAGTCTTCTTTTTGTAAAGAATGGGGTGAAAATGCCCGACAATGTATGCATTTGAAGTGAGCTGCTGGTATCTAATGCACCATTGATTGGGAAAACAAACAGTTCACTTCATGCTTATCAACTATTTTTTTTTTAAAAAAATCCGTTAAAGTAAATCGGGCGAGCAGCTAAAACTAAGTTTGTTTGCTAAAACTAGTTTGTTTAAGCAACGCTAGATTTCAAGGTTTGATCATCCGTGAAGTAGTTTATAAAATAGTTTGGATAGTACGCGCGGTTTGATTGGTCAACAAGTGTGTTTTCGCGCTATGAAACACGAAAATGACGTGAGCGATATGATTGGCCGTCTCCAGTTAAGAGAATTTACAGTAATCAGGGCTCGAAATTAACTTTTTTGCTCTGGAGCCAGCTGGCGACTTAAGGGGAAAACTTGGTCGCCAAATTATAAATTTTGGTCTCTAACTCAATTAATACATGACTTACATAAGAAGATCATAATTTTAAATGTTATTTTGTATGCAAGAAAACTCCTTACTAAAAATAGCATGAAAGAAACAGTACGGAAAAGCTCCCTAATACCACTGCAATGGGATGACCGCTTAATGTTTTCATTATCGATATCTGGAACCAAGCTAGTTCCAAAAACGTCCTTCGGTAATTTGGCTGAACCAACGTTTTCGGCATTCAAAACTGTCGATGGAATTAAATTTTTAATTAAACAGCTACCAGTTCCGATTGATTTCACTTTATAATAAAAAAAATCAAATATAAAAGTTGTCCACTAATTATTCTGCGTTACCGGACGAAACCTGATTCGCCTGCTGGCGACTAGTTCTCAAAATCTAGTCGCCAGCACTCAATTTTTGGTCGCATTGGCGACCAATGAGTCGCAATTTCGAGCCCTGCAGTTTCATGAAAGAAATTAAAGTATACATACTCGCTTCGTTATCGTCTTTCTCCTCGGCAAAGTCTGTGAGAATTCTCGAGTAAGTTAAAACTCTTGACTGCGTCTCGGGTTTTCACTGATCTGCTTCGAATTCTCCCAAACATTCGCCTGATATTTCACCTGGCTGTGAAAGCAGAGAGAACATGTTTTATTTCTTAAGTAAAAAGCGGATGTTTTGAGCGTTAAAAGAAACTCTTACGAAAGGCTAAACGTTTTCTTACGGAAATGATCAGGACATTTCAATCTGGAAAGAATAAGATAACTTAAGTTACCGTAATGTTCTACGCTATCTTGCTTCTTAAATGGCCGTGAACGTAGAAGATTTATATAGTTATCCGTTTTAAAATTGTAACGGATCTGATCCCCGGTTTATAATCTAGCGGTTAGTTGTTGTTTTCTCCTCTTTTTTAGCCATTTACTATAAAAAAAATCGCACCTTGAGTTTCAACCAATCAGTTGTCCTAGAAGTAAAAATGCGTTTTTTGTTCCCAGGGTATTTTTCTGCTCGAACCTTGGGAGTGAAAGCATAAGGAAAAATCTTCAGACAGACACATTTTTCCCACAGATTCATTTTTTTCCCCACGTGTTTAGCTCTTTGTGAAGGAAATATTTTTACTCGACTTTTATCTTGCTCATCACGACCTCCTTGACCTCCTTTACCGCCAAAAAACACTTAGGATCAGTTGCAATTATTTTTTTTTTATCAGAAACAAACTGTATTGATTTGTCAGGCATGTGGCTAAATTCAAAGAACAACTGCTTTTGTTGTCAAGGATTCTAGAATAGAATAGATTGAAAACGTTCTAATTTGTCATGTATTAAACGAGGAGAGAAGTTGGGACCGCAAAGCATCTATAGATTGATTGGATGGACAGCCGGTTCGTAAATAATTTGGCAACTTGATAATATGGCGGCTCTTTCCAACCAATCAATACATAGATGCTTTGCGGTCTCAAATCGAACCCAGTTCTCTCCCCGTTTAGAACATGGCTAATTTTCCCTCTTTTGTATAAAGTATTAAAAATTACGTAAAGGTGACAAAAGATAATACATATCCCTGGGAATCCATCGCGTTTTACCGTTGAAGCATGGTGCAACATGAAAGCTCTTGGTCTCTAGAATAAAGGTGGACAAACCCTCGTCTTTCGTCAGTTCTTGATCAAACTTGGTTCTTAAAACCGAGGTTCATTTGTATTTGTTTAAATACGTTATACAGTGAAAACAAAAAGATTATAAAAGATTAATAGCTTCCGTCTAGGCACAAAATTCCTAATATTTTTTTAAAGAGAATAAAATGTTGTAATAAATCTTTGTATTATTTGCTTGAGTTTTGGTTTTCATGAGCCATGGTAGCCTCGCCTGTTTTTTGTCACATGTAGGGACTATCAGTGCTCGAAAGTGGTTTTTGGAAATTAAAAATGAATTTTCCAGTACCTGGAAAGTATTTGTAATACCGAGTCTTTTTGTCAATTTTGTCAGTCTTTTAATAGGTTTTGGAATTATAAACGGTTGAATCTACGAATAAATCAACAATTAGTTTCAAAACAAAAAACGTGGCCCCTAACTGAGGGCGTTATAGTTTGCATTTATGAAGTACCTAACCTATGATTTCGCAGTCTTGTTATGGAAAATGCACATTGAGCGTTATTTTTAGGTGCTTTCTAAATAACCTGAAAGTCAAATAAATGTAGAAAGTTTTAGCAATTCAAAGTAAAGTGCTTTGGAAAATGTTGAAATAGTTTTGGAGATTTAAACAATGGATATAATTGTACATACCCTGATCGGTTTGCATGACTTGTTTGTCATGAATATATCATCGGCACCTTACCTACTTCGTGCATGTCCAGTTATACTTCACACGGGTCTTCTGATACTTCGTGCGACACTTGTCCAATGTCGTACTTCATTGGCGCTTAGCATACTTCAGAGCCAAAGGTATTTTGTCATGTTTCCAATGTCTTGGCATGATTCTTGTCAATCTTCATCTAAAACTTGTCACTTTACACTGGTCTTGGCAGTTGTGGTGTCTTGTACTTCATACGGGTCTTGTTGCACTTCACACGGGTCTTGATATACTTCAGTTCAGTTCAGTTTATTGATTTGTTTGGCCATAATACAAGTATATACATCAAATACTTAAAAATTATAAAAGAAAAGATGG
>JAOBBB020016605.1:0-15793 GCA_025331005.2 Zoanthus gigantus | reverse complement strand
AGATAAGCTCTTCAAATATATTGTATTTCAAAACATATTAAAACAAAAATGCGACTCTCTAAGGCTTGATTGTTGTCAAGAAGCAACTCTTCTAAAACGATCTGTCAGTGGTTGCTTTTGATTTTCAGGTTTCAATCAATTCAGTAAAGCCGAACGATAAAGCTTGTTAATATAGCATTTGTATGGGTAAACTGATTTTTGAAAAAAATGTGTAAAGCATTTACGTTTTATTTGAAAGAGAAGTCCTGGATTTGCTTCTAAAGGTCCTGGAAAATCCTTGCATTTCACTTCCAGTGAATAGTGGCACCCCTGAACTGTACTTTACATGTACATTTAAACTTCTGTTATGTTTCAGCATAATATTATTGATTATAGTTGCATACTTTGTATAGGTTAACTTTTAATAATTAAATTTTTTCTATGGTTTTAAAGAATTCTTAAAAACAGTAAAAGCGAAGAGCTTGTAGGATGAGGTTGAAGAAGTCCATAAGCATAGGTAGCACATTATTAGACAGTATTGCTAGACGGCGTGGATCTAGCTGATTTCGTGATTAGTGCATGAACCATTCCTAGTGCATGGTATACAATAGTTGGCTGTTTTGATGGGATGCACTGGTGCCATTATGGATGACAAAACCAGTCTTAGAGAGAGGAAAATGGACGAAGTTGTCAAAATAAGCTAAAGAAGGCTTAGAGGAGCCATAAGATACTAAATTACAAACATTAAATACCTACGAAAGGATACCATCACACACATCACACTACAAATGACAAAGTTTGACCAATTTCTTAAAACTAGTTGCTTCCCTGGCTCCTGCTTAAACACTTGCAGTCATTTAAAATCAGACCTCACCAACAATATTTATACAATGAGCATTAGCCCTGGACAGCTGTTTTTGGCTTATCACGGCTCGTCCACATGGCCATTTTCCAGTCAAATCCTACAAGGGCTGCACTTTTATTGATCTAATAATATGCATACAAAAAATTTCTCGATTCTCATTGGTCGAGAGCGGTGCAATTTCAATGTAATACCAGTGTAGAAATCTGTCATACGAGTGCAAATTACAAAATTCAAAAATTTTGATTTCCCGTGTTTGAGGCTTGATTTAAAAACATTTTTCATTGTTTACAAACACAAAACGATACTGGAACTTGTGCAACGACATCTCTAACTATGACATACCCTTAAAGAACAGCCAATCGCTGTAAATAAAATCCGCACGAGATCTTGAGCGCGGGAACTCGCGAGTACGTTGTACTTTTCTAGGTAAATTTTGCATGTATATTATTAATAAGTAATCATACGATTTTTCTTGTTCAATTTGGAATTAATTTGCACTTGTGAGTTTTTCAAAAAGCTCAACTTGCACTTGGCCTGTGGCCTCGTGCAATTTTGAAACTTTATGAAAAACCTACTCTTCTATTAATTCCAAATTGCACGCGAAGTCGTATGATTACCTATACTTATTGTCTTCTCTATGAATTGTTTGCTAGCTATGAGGCACTGATAATCTTTTCACGACTTCTCCATGCTGTTTAAACAGAGAATCTGCGAAAATTGTAATAAAAATAATTTTAAATCTATGAAATCTTTAATCTATTATTCAAAATTAAGTTTCCGTTACAATTCATAAACTCCAGAAAAACTTTCAAAAATACACGGGGACTTGAAGATTAGCTGCAGCAAACCAAAAAACAAACGTGTCCCCCATATTATTGATAGTTTATCTTATTAGAAATAACTTATCGGTAAACTAGTATGCTTGAGTTTGTAAAACAGCATATAGATGTTTTTTATTTGAACAGCAATTTAAAAAACTTTATTCAAACTAGAATGTTGAGGGATGAAACGCCGTGACACAACATGTTTTACGTATCAAGCTTTTTCTATTATTCTAGTTCGAATTATCAGGTGTTAATAAACTTTACTGAGTGAAACGAAAGGCAGTTAGACAATAGCAGATCAACATCGTTAGGTGGGAGGGGAGCTGGGGGAAAGAATTGGGCGAATAAGGATAATAACGCAACACAAATTCATACAAGGGTCAGATTCGATTTGAAACAGGGATTACCGTTTACTATTCCTGTACCCAGATTACTGACTAAGGCTATTTTAACAATTGTATGGATTAAAAATGTTTGAACTGTTGTCAAATGTTTTTCAAAGCCGCCAAAAATGGAGCAAACGACTGTTATAATCAACTGAATACCGATGGGATACGAAACAAGGGGTTTGGGACATGCAGTGCATCCTCGCCGTCACCTTGTACACCACAGTAAGTAAACTGGGGAAATATTGTTACATATTGTAGTCTCCACTACGCGATATTGCATATGGGATTATCGAAGAAGTACTTATTCATTTTCTTTCGATAAACGTATTTGACACCAATACTTATGCACCATTAGAACAGAGTGTTATATGGGCGCTTGAAGGTCCTACAGCGTGACGAAAATTTTTTCTTATAGACGACGCTCCCTCGGAAAGATTGTTTCATCCTTCCCAAACTTCTCTTTCGCAATTGAATAACTTATATTAACGAATATAAAAAATTAATGATAAAGAATAATGATAAAAATAATAATTATTATTAATTATAATTTATTGAGGGTATTACATTGTTACTGGTTGCCCAGTAGTTTACAAACGCCGCCTGGTTAGCCTGGTTGGTTAGGTGCTAGTCTACCGTGCGAGAGGATTGGGTTCGATTCCCAGCCGGACAAAACTCAGGGTCTCAAAATAGTTGAGAAGAAGGTGCTGCCTTTGCAAATCGGCAAATGATAATAATTAACTCTTCGTGTTTCACCGATAATGACGTTAAACCGTAGGCCGAGTCTTCGACCTTCTATCGCAAGACTTCAAAGAACCCACGCGTTTAACCAACAAAGCAGTGTTGTGACCAGTGTGGTCTGTCTCTGATACTTAGGGCAGTTCTTAATGATTCAAATAATATGTGAGCCGCTGTTTCAGACTAACACTCTCAACGCTCGAACCCTGTATTTACCTGTAAAGTGCTTAGAGCTTTATGAAAAAGCCCTAATAAATGCATTAAGTATTAATAGTATTATTATCATTACATAATGGCTATCTAAAAAAGAATAAAAATAGAAAAACTCAAAAGTTAGGAACACAAATAAACTCTTAGTTAAAGCCTTATCAGTCTAAACTTGTGACCTATGACTATGATATCTAACTATTGTGATCATTGTCAGTATAATGGTATTATCAAAACGTTTTACTAAACTAAGTGTTGTAAAGATGCATTATTAAGAAATTTCCTTCTTATCATTTTTGGATTTACTATGAGAAGAAATGTCCCTCAACTAATTATCTAGATTGTTCCATAAACGTCGTGTACTTGAATGAAAAGTTCAAGGTGAGGCATAGTAACTTTTCACGGATCTTATCACATCGTTTTACACTGTACCAGTTATAACCACAGTGCAACTTCAATCGTTGTACACTTTTGAGTGGCATTGATTGACCATTGATACTAACTGCTACTTTCAATAGCTGTAGCTTCATAGCTCAGTTGGTAGAGCAATGCACCCTTATCGCAAAGATCATGAGTTCGAATCCCTTCGAAATGCAAATGTTTTTTCAGTCTTCCCTTTCGCAATTAGTTAAATTACCTACATAACCGCTAAAATTATTTTTATTTTCGTTGCTGAAAACCATGGTACAAAATAACTCTGATCTCCATTATTACACACTTTGTCAGTACGTTATGTGATAACAGTGACGCATCGACAGTGGCTTCTTCCTCGCTACCTTTTTAAATCTGAACGCCATTTTGAAATTGTTGCCATAGTGACAATTTTATAATTTGAAATAACAAGCTACAAATAGTATGAAATTTAACTTCTTATCCTTTATTCTAAGTTTGTAGAGATTATAACAGCCTAGACAGATAATTTATCGCCGTAAGTAGTGTACAAAAACGGCCGTTTTGAGTGCACTTCATCAGAGAACAACTGTAATTAAAATGTTGAAATATTTAATAATAATCGTCGTTAGTACTGTAAGGGACGTTTTGAGCGTTAGCTATGACGTAGTTTTGTTCTTACAAATCAGTAGCAAACGCTCCAATCGTCCACTCCTTACACTAAGATAAAGAAAGTTCTAAACTGTTTTTGCACCGGCCTAAATAGATCACTGGCAATACTTTACAATCTTTGAACTACTTATCGAAAACTGAACTATAAATGGTTTTCCGGTAAGAGTTTTGATTGTATACCACCTTAAAACAAATTAAAATCATTCCTTGTTCTTGGCAGACATGCGCAGTGTGGGCAGCTACAGTGTTACAACAGTCGTTCGTTACCTGAAGTAGATTATGGTTACAATTACACCCAGCTTTCTCTACCTAGTGGTGCCAAATGCAGGTATGGCATGCTTTTAGTTCTCCAGCTCGCTATCGCGGAGCCCAGTTTAAAGTGAATAGCATTGTGAAAGGACTGGCGTGAATTTTCTTTTTCTTGCCCTAAAACCTTAAAATAGCGATGAAGGTAGTCACGCTTGGTCAGCGTTTCAATTTGTTGTTTAAAAGTAAAAGGCTCTTTTTTTATTTCCACATTCCACAAAAGTAATGAGATAACAAGAGTTAGAATAACAATGAAAAAGTTAAGATGCGTAAACGAAAAATCTAAAGGGCTAAAAAGATTTTACATACCTGTTTTGTACATACATATATCTACAGATAAATTTTACGGGCGAACAAAAATATTAAAAACAAAAAGTAATCATGCCAAGGTTAAACTCCATCACGTTTTAAATCTGTGTTTAATTTTTAACAGCTTGAGCACTGATTTTCATGTAAAATTTCCTGTTACGTTTATATTGTATGTTTCCCACCATTGCGGATTCGATTTCAATCTCATTGCGAAAACATTTCTTGACCTGTTAATCTGATTTTCCTCCTTCAGTAAAGAATTAACTTCCATCATACATGCACCGGATATCACCTGCGTGCCATTGGTATATGTGTCTGTAACTTGTAACTTTGTGAGTATTGAGGACGTCATAACCGGATATCACCTGCGTGCCATTGGTATATGTGTCTGTAACTTGTATTTTTGTGAGTGTTGAGGACGTCATAACCGGATATCACCTGCGTGCCATTGGTATATGTGTCTGTAACTTGTAACTTTGTGAGTGTTGAGGACGTCATAAATATTTTGTTCGACCTCATTAAGCGACGTCTTCGTTTTTCAGTTTTTCACTGCAAGTAGTGCGATTGGTAAACCAGATATTAAGTCGAACGTTTTATTGTAAACTCCCTGATATTGCTGTTTTATCAACCTACTCACAGTGCCGCCAAGCTGAAATTCGATGACGCTGTCGGACTTGGAATGATAAAGGACGGGACTAAATGTGAAGGCGATGGCAAGGTCAGCAGTAAGATCTTATAATAAAACTCCTATTTCTTGTTCTGTTTTGCATGTCTCATAAGAAATGTAACTTATTGCATTCAGTTAAATTTTAGTTATTTTCAACTTCTGCATTTATTGATCGTGTTTTTTAAAAAAATGGCACTATTAAAGTAAAGACGGCTTAAACAAACCGATAACATCATACTGCTACTGATTTTAATAAGCTGAAGTTCTTGTTTAGAACCTGCTTAATTAGCATACAACAAACATAAATGCAGTTTATGTCCAAAAGTTGAGAAAACTACTGAACAAAGTGATGAAACGTTTGATCCTAGACATGGAGTATCTCTCTAAAAATAGCTTGTTGTTAAGAAAAGTTAATAAGCCATACACATCCTGTGAATTCTCCATTAGAACTTAGCATTGAACAGTCGGTCTCACATTTTCTGATAAAGGTTATTATTTTTATAAAACACTTTTAAAATTTTAAGCTCTTCAGTTATTGTATCCTTATCAGTAACTGGCGCAAAAATGCTAAAAAAGGGAAAGTGTAAACTCGGATATGCCTATAGCTAAGCTAAACCCTTTACGAGCCAAGTGGCCCATGGAGCTAGCCGGGCTTATTTAGTGGGAAAAAAATGACACAAAGACTTAAATGTTAAGCAGACCCGGGTATCAAATCCCGGACCATGTGACCAGAGCGCAGTGATCTTACGAATGCGTCAACAAAGCCGCCTTATTTTCCTGTAGTCTAAACTAGAAATGATAAATATTAATTATTCTTTTCAGATATGCGTTGCACAGAAATGTAAAGACGCAAGTCGTATAAACACGAAGAAATGTCCCATTATTAAAGGCAAGGAATGCTCAGGAAATGGAGTAAGTCTGATTGTATTCGCATATTGATAACTATGGATCAAACAGAGAATCAATTGTAATAAGTTTGAGCCAGTGACAGGAAACGAAAACAAATCTAGGTAAAAGGCCTGTGATATTGTGCACAATGTACAGTTAGCGGTCAAACACACTAAAATAACATGAGAAATAAATGAATGGCTGTATACTACGTTGAAATTAATTTGTCAGTGAACCAATAAGAGTAGAAGTTCGGATTAGCAGTCCGCAGACAGCTTCTTCGTCCTTTTTGGGACTCGTCAGTATGGTGTAGCGAGTAGTGAATAACCCAACTGTTTTTCATGCTCAAAGCTGTAACTCAATACCGACTTTAAAAAACACATTTGGTATTCATCAGTACAATCTTTACTAAAATAACAATATTTTTTGAAGCTCTTTGATTTTGCTCAACAGTTTTAGCTAAAAAGCAAAGAGCACATTTTCGTAACTATATTATGTGTAATATTTGAATTCGGATGCAAACCTTTTTCTGGGGGTTTTTCTATAAAGCCGTACAGTTCCTATTACAACTCTGATAGGACAGTTTTGACAGATACGATTACATGTAAACCATCCTTATACAACCTTACTGACTAGAACTCAATTTGATCTGACAATATTCTTGCCTATACTTTTTCTGAGGCGTAATTTGCTGTTACATTTTTGTTATGTGAAGAGCTGATAGAGTAGGACCAATTTGTTATTAGCTAATCAAGTTACAGGGATCAATGATTTTCAAATGCATATATATTTAGGTTTGGGCTATTAGTTCCAGATAAATATGCTCAAACATTTGATCCTTTTTAGGTTTGTCTAATATCAGGGAAGTGTCACTGTTACAACGGATTTGACCCACTATCAGGATGCACTAAACGTAAGACAGAATGTATATGCTGTGCTAACCGCTTTTTTGTGTTCCCCGCTGTTAATTTTTTAAAATTTTTTACCAGCAGTTTGTTACGTTTATTATTGTAACCTACACAAAATTGTATAAAAGGCTTTGGACAAATACAATGCATAACTGTTAACAACTGTGACTGAACTGCTCTTACTAAGGGCTAGCGTTGTCAGTTCTTGGGGAGTCAGGTTGGTGTAGTGGTCATCAGTCGCGCCTTCCACTTCTACAACCCGGGGTCGATTCCCAGGCTCCACATGTGGGCGGAGATTGTCGATCTTAATCTACCTCCGATGGTTTTTCTCCGAATACTCCGGTTTTTCTCCCTCTGCAAATTTGACTTTCACGCCAAGATCTGAGCCGTTGAGTGATTAAACATTAGCCTTTGCAATTGACGTTGAATAAAGTATTTGTTAGTTCTTTACACTTACGGCAATGATCATACACCATTTCAGCTCTACGTTTTTTAATTGCTGTCGCAGCGAGGTCGCATTAAGCAACCTAAAGGAAACAGCAATACTTCAATGAAAAGAAGACAACAAAGAAGAATCTAGACGCGCAGGAACTCTGGATAGAGTTTACACTTCACAATCGTGACCAGGATTCCTTGCGCACCACGTCACTTTTGTCAATCAGGTTAAATTTGAATGTGTAATGTAAAATAGGTCAAAAGTTCAAAACAATAACTAACTTTAGTATTTACCAAAGCAACCGTTATAATTTTTTGCGAGCTCTGGTTTGCTCCCGTAACTCGCGATATCCAAGACTATTAGTTGATTTTGAGGCTAAAAATAGTAAAAAAAAGTTTACATTGTATTGTTTCTTGAGAATAAAGTACATTTTTATCTCATTATTTTAGTAAATACTAAAACAACTATCCTCCTCAGGGTCGGTGCGTAGCGCTAAATATATACACAATATATCCACCACTATTCACCTCCCCTTTGGGGGGGATAGTTGTTAAATATAGCAATAACCGTCATTCCGTTTCGGTAGGCTAGTTGTATAATATCTGTTGTTTTTATTTTGCCCTTTCTGAACTGCGTTTAGTGTTTTGAAGTCAGTTTAAATCGTTAAGCTATCTTTTTTATATGTCAAGTTGGTGAAAGTGGCATGGCGTCATTTCTCTTGGTTGCGTTATAAAGCAATACACGTCGTGGTTACAAAATTTAAACATTCGTAGAAGTGAAATCCGAAAGTACTTGGTTCTCAAGGGATCTCAACCCTGCGGCACTCTTGCTACTTGGCGATACTGCCACCGCTATGGGATGTGAGCAGGGCAACTGACTTTTAGTAGGCCCATCTATTGCATTCAAAGGTGTACAACCATTTATTCTGCTATTAGACAGTTTACTAATGTCAAGATCCTCAAAAAATGCTTTTTACCGTCAGCTGCTGCTCCTCAAAATGGAAATTGGGGCCCGTGGTCAACCTGGTCAGCATGCAGCAAAGCATGCGGCGGAGGGAAGAGAGCCCGCTATCGGTTCTGCAATAATCCATTTCCCGCACATGGTGGCAAGGAATGCAGCGGCATTCGCACACTTAAGGAAGATTGCAACACAGAAAGCTGTCCAAGTAAGTGCATTTTGTAGAATTGGAATGTGCAGGAAATAAAGTTAACTTTTTTAGACATCAAATATATGGATTCATTCATACTTTATACTCTTTCGCTATTCCTGTCACAAAACTGAATGTAGATAATATAAATTTGGATTGGTCCGCATCGACTAGCATTTGCTATTTTCGGTCAGATGGTTTGAATTTCATTTTTTAGCTAATAAATATATTTGTTGTTGTTGTTGTTGTTGTTGTTGTTGGAAAGGAAAATCGAAACACAGTTTGCTTTTATCACACAACTTGTTTAGTAATTTTTCCCGGTCTCAGAAAACCTATTCTCTAGTTTTTTTAATTCTCGTAAGAGGCGTTAGAGGTAGGTATATTCTCTCGTTAACAAATTATCGGGGCAGTGGGATCCTCAAGTCTATAACCTCATTACTTCAGAAATCTGCTACGTTTCCAGCGTGGTGGTCCTTAATGTGTAGTGGTTAGCAAGTCTGAACAGAAAGCAGGGAGACTTGGGTTCGAGTCCAGCCCAAGTCAATATACCAATTTTTTCAGATGAGTATGTTGGAAAAAATAATTGCAACACAATTTGTGTATTTTTTATAATTTTTTCTCAAATGCCTTAAATTATTTATGGACAAGTCTCTACAGTGGCTATTAATGCCTTAGCTCAGTTCCGGTCAAACACCCACCAACACAAAATCACAAAATCAAAATCACATTTAAAAAAAATACTTTATCTCCCGGCAGATCCTCGATATCACAATTACTGACATCATTTCCGGTCAAACCCCAAAATTTTCACAAAACCTCTTTTCATTTTCGCCATGCCTATAAAATAAACTATATATATCAACCGCCTAACAGGCGATTATCTCTTTATCCCTAGAGGCGTATTCGTGCCGTAACCTTCAGCTCATAGGTCGCAAGACTAACAAAGTGTATCAAGACGGTGTATACGATATCTACCCGGTTGGTCCGAACAAGCCAATAAAAGCCTTTTGTGACATGACACATAATGGAGGTGGATGGACACTGATTGTCGCTAGTCACACAAACACCTGGACTCCTGACAATGTAAGGTTGCGCAACCTAGACTCTCCCCAGGTCTATGGCGATTATTCAATTTTAGCCTACGCTGATAGTGTCAAAAACCATCCGGGTATTAACACGAAGTTTTTTGAATATCGACTTGAAGCTCAGAGTAGAGGTAAGATGAAGATTGTCATGCTATTCTATTAATAGTCAATACAGTTCTTACATTCACTATCTAAGAAAAATCCAGTCCTATCAAGAAATCGCTATTTTTATGGTTGCCTTCGAGGGCAAATTGAAAAAAAATTCGTGGTTGACTGACGAGCTGGGAAACAGATTTTCGTTTCAGATTCGTAAATGAATGGATTTTAATCTCGTTGCGAAGGGTTTCTTTGTTTTCGTTTGAATAGGGGGATCTTCCATATCAGGCTTTTTATTTTGAGACGAACAAACAAAAAACAGCGTTAGTTTTATTTTTTGTGAATCCAACCCTTTTTCTTGATATATGGAGTCTGTTCGGAACAGAGATCACAAGTCGTATCTGCCGTCGCCAGAGGCCAAATGTGAAATAATCACGAGTCAATGGTTTAGGAGCCTGGGTAACCACTCGCTGCACGAGACGACGTTAAATACTTTGCTTATTCATTCAAATATAATTAGCGTGGAAGTGTGGCAGCCTTTTTAGGCTAATAAATTGGCGGAGTTTGTTCCTGATATGTGGTGTGTCGTTTCCGTTGGGAAATATAGGTGACATCATAATAGGTAATAGGTATAAAATAATTTAATAGGTACATAATAGATACATCATAATAGGTACATATATAATAATTTGGATGATTGTAATTCTTTGGCTGTTAAGTTCTGGTTGTTTTGTCTTGTTAGCTTAGAAGGAATTTCGGTGGAACAACGATATCAAGATAGTTTTCTCTAGTTTTAAAATTAGATCATTGTTTGGCGTGAAAGACCCTATCTCTAGGGGGCTCAGATCTCCCGTTGTTTACAAATTCACTTGTTCAAGTTATGGTGCTAAATGAGTTTGTTATATGGGAGAGACCTCCCGACATGTTTCAACGAAGGTCAACGAGTACCGACGGATAAGGCCTCTCACGTTTACAAACATTTGATGTCTTCTGAAAGTTATCGACAGAAATCTACGCCTGACTGTTTTTTCCATCCTAGGTCAGTCTGCAAACATGTCACAGTTCAAAATCAAAGAGGGTGTTTACATCCTTTGGGAGAAACCCCGATTCAATCAAAAACTTGTTCATGTCAACCTAGAACTATCACTTTGATACTATCACTTTGTACTACGTTCGTTATTATCAATTCTTGTTTCAGTTTCGCAATCTTAATTTTATTCTATTGTTGGGCGGGCATGGTTGGCGCCGTTGTAAGATCTCTGCCTTCCGATCACAAGTATCCCAGTTCGATCCCGGTTATGTTAACATTTAAATATTTTTGTGACCTTCTTTTCCGTCTAAGCTAACTCAGTTTTCCATCCTTCCGGGGTAGGTAAATGAGTATCAGCATCTGCTGGGAGCTAACCTGTGATGGATTAGTGTCCCGTCCAGGGGGAGTCAAAGGCTCTCATCTGCTTAACACTACAGAAACCGGAGATAAGTGCCGGCTTCGTGGGCCACCTAGTCCGTAAAGGATTTAGCTAGCTAGCTTATATTCTATTGTTACACTTCTCCATTTATAGGCTATGTGCAATACTTGATTCCGTTATTCTGATGAATGCGAAACGTTTCAATCTCAGTGTGAGTCTTTATCAAAGCTTTAACGAAGTTACTGCTTCTAGGTCCATTTGTATATTTGTGTTAAAGATTTTTCTTTGTTATGTATAGGTCGATGGGGAGGAATTTGGGTGGCACCCAACTCTTACAGTTTCCTTTCAACTACCAACAAACAAACCAATGTCAATTTGATCACCAAGTTTGATAACTGGGACTATTCGGATTACGGCATCGAAAAGCGGATGCCCTGGGTGTCAGGTTCAGTACTAACGACGTCAAAAAGCTCTACACACCGATGGTTTGGCTCCATAACAGGTAAAACGAATCATAACTAATGAAAAAGGAGCTGTGGTGGTAAAGTTTCAAATTTTCAAGTTTCAAGTTTATTAATATTGCCGTATGTATAACACAGCGGAGAAATGGCAAGAGGGACCATGGCAAACCACAAGGCTTATACAAGATGGTTCTCCTCATCTATTTGAATGGAACATGTGAAGTCACACACTGGCTTTAGTTATATAAAAAAGTTATATCAAAATGTTGTATTTAAAAGTTTTATCAAACGGATATATCAAAAGGTTTTATCAAAAGGGTTTATCAAAAGGTTGCATAGAAAGGTTGCATAGAAAGGTTGCATCGAAAGGTTACATCAAAAGATTGCATAGAAAGGTTGCATCAAAGAGGAATAAAATGAAAGGCAGCAATGTATGTAGCAGCTGCATAAATGTGTCGCAGGCGTAGTTCTAAGGGAAGTTGTTACCTTAGCCATAATAGTTATATTGGCAGTCTTAATCATCAGTAATCGTAAATTTTGCTTGTATATGAATGGTTGACCTCAAGAAATTCTAATGAAAAACAAACTCTATCTCAAGATCTTTTGTAAAATCGGCAAACCACGAAATAAAGATCAAACTGATCCTAGTCAAAATATATAAATTTTTTGAATTTTCAGTCTTTGAAGGATCAATTGCCTGACAAGAAAGGTTTCAAATCCTTCACATGAAGGATCGTGAAAGACTTCAGCCATGGTGGAGGAGCAAGGTCGCAGTTTATGAGACAGAAAGGCTCGGGGATTACAGGATCGAGATTTGAATTTGTCGGGCCTTTTTTCAAACCCAGTCTCTGTTAAACCCTGACTGATTTAGATCTCGGTGATTCCAAGATATCAATTTCACCACACTTTGTAAAAGACATTGGCCACCTACTGCTGGATTGGGATTCATAATTGAACACCAACTTCCACTTTGGAAAACGTTTCTACACCAATCCGGTTGGAGTAATTTCCCTATTTGGGGACTGGAAATTTAATATGACAAACAAAAATTTTCTTCTTTATTGTAAATACTGTTACTAATATTTTCACTTTAGCGGTGAAAATAAATAGAAATTGTAACCAATGACATCAAATTGTTCCACGGAAATTATTTTTGGTTTGCGTCCACGGCCACATTAAAAAAAGAGCTGTGGTGACCAACCACTGAATTTCAATCATCTTTTTAATTAGTTATATGTGTTTCTATCAATGTTCTACTTTTTATTTTGGCGAAGCTGTAAAACTAATAGAGGCTATATGAATTCATCAATTTATCTTGACAAATTAACCATGTTTTTGACCATTTAGTATTTTCAAACTTCTAGTATGAAGGTCACTTGTCGCGATTAGTTTGACGTGGTTAATACAGGTGCTTTACAGTAACCAAATTGTAAACTTGATAAAAAAGATAAAAATCTATAAAACGCTTTACGGTTTTCACGCGGTTGAAATTTAAAAAAACATTAACGTTTCGCTTTCTCTCGTGTAAGGCTTCATCAGAATGATCTAAAATATGGATAGTTGCGGGTAAAAAGCGAACGAAAACTGAATTTGCATAGTGATAAAAGAAATAAAAAAGGCTATTTTTCTATGTGTTAAGGCTATTAAGAATAGCCTTACCGCATGATTAACTGTTTTATTGTACTTTTCCTTTTAACACATAGAACAATAGCCTTTTTAACTTCTTTTGAAGCCTTACACGAGAGAAGGCAAAACGTTAGTTTTTTTTTTAATTTTAACCGCGTGAAAACCGTAAAGCGTTTTATAGACTTTTATCTTTTTTATCATGTTTTATCCACGCGAAAGCCTAAAGACTAGTATAAATTGTAAACTTACTATCATTTGATTTACTGCTGTTGCAGGTTCTCGGAAGGGTGCACACCCTGCTCCGTGGATCCATTTTGGAAGGTACTCTCTTCGTGTCCTCTCACAACCTGAATACATCTGGTATTGGTTGAGGGAAGACTCGTCATACATACCTGGTAAGGAACATGTTATTAGTAAATTTCCTCCAGGCGACCTGGCTTAGTGGACGAGCCTGATATTGTTCAGTACTCTTTTTTGTTTTTTTGTCCTTCCCGTAAACCTAATCACGAAATCTGTTCTCTCGATGCATAGACCCTATGCAAAAATGGCGGCGGTTTTAATATTTTTTTGTCTACATTCAAATTAGCCTTACTAGCCTCGTTCTTGAGTTAAACTTTCAAAAGAATATCTTACCACAAACAAGGCTAGTAAAGCTGTTTTGAATCCACACAAAAGAATATTAAAATCGCCGCCATTTTTGCATAGGGTTAATACATACATCAAAAATGAGTGAGGGCTGGGGATGACTAAACATTACTCTATTTGCCCTTTTTTGTTCTTTAGTAGGAAATCTGCCTAATAGTCCGAATCGCTTCTTTTCTCAATCAAGTAAAATTGCAAATTCAATGTGGTTTGGAGGGATTACAAAAATAATGTTCACGTGTTTGCCGATAGCTTTTTAAGAACCTTTTAATCCGGTTTAATGCTGTTTTCGAAAATAACTCACCATAGAGGTTATTTTAGTGAAATAAAAAGAAATTTTGACGAGTGTCGCCGAATTTTCGATATTTACAGAAAGCCGCTCTTAATTATCTGTAAAACTACTTGCTCAAGTTTTGAATTTATTTAGGTCCCAACTTAGTGAAAAGGGACTGCAAAAGTCTGTTTCACAAGCTACAAAAACTACTTTTTATATCTTTTCATTAGTTTTTCTCTGCTCAACAATCGGCCCGACAAAATAGGTCGTTTTCATTTTTTCCCACTGATATTGGTAGTGATATTTGTGAATACAGTCATTAAAAAAATTCTGGAAAAGTCGAGTATTTTTATTTCGGTCGAAAGTGTATAAGCAATTTAATTGCTTGGTGACTGGTGGAGCGCCTCATTTCGAAATTATCTTGGCAGTTGTAAAAGTTATTTGATATGTGTACGTTGCTGGTAGCGGCACGTGTAATCTAAACATTAAAATTGTTCATCTCTTTTTCAGGATACGATCCGGGATGACTATTTTCATTTTTATAACATTTTCAGGCTGAAAATAGTCTTTGCCATCTATGAAACATGTATGCTTCAGGGAATATGAATCGAACATTTTAGGTAAACTAAGCTAAAAAATGCACTGACCATGATTAAATTGTGTTCATTGCAACAAACGTCGTAATTCTTTTGCAAGTAGTAACGAAAAAGTTTTCTTTTTCAGTAAAACCAAAACATCCTTTTTTTGAAAAGGAGCTTGCTTTCGAGCCAGTTGGTTGCTTTCTTGACGATAAAAACAATCGAGCACTACCAGAGCTTTTAGCTAACTTTCGCAGTCAAATTAACTGGAAAAGAAGACAAGATATTGTCTTGTTGTGTGCCGAGGTAAGTAGTAAATTTAGCGACATAACGCATTCGCGCGGAGATACGAAGTTTTTCTCCAGCTTTTAAAAAACAATAACGAATGAGCCATTACGCTTCAAGTCTTCGATGCGTGTTAGTTCAGTTGTGTGAGTCTACGAACTGATTGAATAACAAAATGGCATCCCAACATATTTTATTAATTGTATATAAATAAAAGAACTGGAAACTTGAAAACATTTTATGAAACATTTCCCAGAGGGAAAAGGGTTGTCCGCTTTCCCCTTCAAGTTCATTGCGACTTAGTCATTGACCTGATCTCAAGTTGAAAGGTCTGTCTCATATGACTTGAAACAAATAGTAATAATAATAATAATAATAATAATGATGATGAATGATTTTTTATAGCGTTTAATCGGTTTGAAGCTCTAAGCGCTTTACAAACAAATACATTTTTTTTAACATGAAATGAAAGAAGAGAAAACAATTTTTAAGCCCTTGGCGGGAATCGAACCCCACATCTTCGGTTTACTAGTCCGAGGTGTTAACCACTACACTACAAGGACTAACCACGCTGGAAACGCAGCCAGTTAATGTAATGTATGAGGTAACTGCAGG
>JAOBBB020016531.1:0-13539 GCA_025331005.2 Zoanthus gigantus | reverse complement strand
AGATCGACTGTTGCTGTTGTTATAGGAACATCACCAGTCTCATCAGAACCTACAGTTGAATCAACTAATAGAACAAAACCAACGGGACATTCAACTGTAGAATATATTACAGCTACACCGGAGGTGGTAAACAGATCGACTGTTGCTGTTGTTATAGGAACATCACCAGTCTCATCAGAACCTACAGTTGAATCAACTAATAGAACAAAGCCAACGGGACATTCAACTGTAGAACAAATTACAGCTACACCGGAGGTGGTAAACAGATCGACTGTTGCTGTTGTTATAGGAACATCACCAGTCTCATCAGCACCTACAGTTGAATCGATTAACAAAACAAAACCAACGGATGGTTCAGCAACTGTAAAACCTTTTACAGCAAAACTGGCAACAACAAGCAGACCAACATCTGTTGATGCAACTACGGCATCAAACTCAACTGCACTAATTTGCGACGTTGATGGACAAGTGTACAAACCAGGTGATCAGTTAGTGAGAAAAGATTGTAGTTCCCGATGCCGATGCAGACCGGACGGCAAGTTGCGGTGCATTCCACTCTGTCCACCAGTAAATGTTAAATGTTCCACGGAAGAAATTGCTAAAACGGAGAATTTTAAGTATCCAAGCACCAAGTGCACGTGCCGCAGGATTGTTTGTGTTCGTAGAGAATGTAAGTAACTACGTTTATGTTCTATAGTTTAGTTCATTTTCCACTGTCTGGATTTATCTCGGGTGATCTGTGAGTTAAATCCACTACACTTTGTAAATAACCAGCTGGTTTGCCTCCTACCAGTTGGGGTTTTTATTGTGCCGTGTGTGTGACAGGTTCAGAAAACTTAGCTGTATAGCTGTAATATCCGAGTATAAAGGTTATTTGTTTTGTTTTTTGTTGTATGCTATAGATCTGATATTTTTTTTAATTCATCGTCACTTAGCGTTTTCTGTAAAGTGATTACAAGAAGGTAGTGCATTTTCCACATTGATTATTCTCAGGACACGGCGTAGGATCTTGTGAAAAGATGCCATTTGCGCCATATAAATAAAATTTTATTGAGAGTTTTTTTTTAAAAAGTAACAAAAAGTAACAGTTGCCTTGTTTGGGCTAACTGTAACCATGTCTTAAATCTGCTACCCTTTATGCATGATAAATAGCATTTTTTTGTAAGATAATCAATGCAAGTTTCAGACTGACTTTGCGATAAAAAATTAATCTGAGTTCACTCTTCCACATACTACTCGTTTTTTTAGCATTAAGGGCTTCTTACTAACTAATAAAACATTTTGGTTTGTCAGCTGAGGGAACTACCACTGTGGCAAGTATAGCAACAAGTGCCACATCGGAATCAACAACTGAGCCAACAGTACCAACTAAACAAACTTTCGGTTCGACTACGACAAGGCAAACCGTAGCAAAACACGAGGTAAATGGTTCAGTCTCGACTGCTGAACCAACACAAAAAACTAGCACAGTCGAGAAAGCTACCACTATAAAGCATACAAAATCATCATCAGAGATAACTTTGAAGTCACCTGCAGCTACAAAAACAACGCAATCAACGGTCAAAACAAAGTCGACAGTTGAGCCTACCAATAAAGCAAAAACTACAGTTTCAACTAAATCAACAGTTGAATCAACCCAAAAGTCAACAAGAACGGATAGCTCAACAACTGTAGAACCTACAACAGCAACACCGGTTTCAACAGGTAGAACAACGTTTAGTATTGACCAAACATCCGAATCAGTCGTAAAACCATCTATAAAAACTACTCTTTCTCAGACAACTGTACTAATGTGCAAAGCAGATGAACAAGTCTACCAAATAGGCACACAGTTCATAAGGAAAGATTGTAGTTCCCGATGCCGATGCCGCCAGGACGGCAAGGTGTGGTGTATTCCCCTGTGTCCGATTGTAGATGTTACATGTTCACCTGAAGAAATAGCTGAGAAGCAGAATTTCCAGTACCCAAACACAAAGTGCATTTGCAGCAGGGTTGTTTGTGTTCCAAGAGAATGTAAGTAAATATACTGACATAAGTCGCCATTTCATTTTACTTGTATTTTCTGCCTATTTTGAGTGTGTAATTTTCATAATTAGCTAGATATAATAAACTGAAGGTGAACGCCCTTTAATTCTGGTTTTTGCTTCTTAGTTGCGTATTGAAAAACTATAGTCCAAAGTTTTATTCTCGGTAACCTTCTTCCCCTCGTAGTTTGGTTAATAGCTCCTAATAGCTGACTTTTTTTCTGGCAAATCTAATGAGCCATTGGTTTTAACTGTAACTGCGACTAATTCAGCTTTGTTTGATATTCTAGTTGGAGTGAGCACCACCGAGCCACCTTTGATAATCATTACCACTGAGAAGTTTGAGTCGACTGTTCCACCAATAACGACAAATAGCACATCTAACCAACCAGACCGTTCAACAGTGATACAAACTACTACATCAAAGGTAACAGTTGGGCCTATGACTGATGTAAACATCACTGAAGATGTCTCAACTCGGACGTTCCACGTAGCCTCACCCAATGCAACTAGTGAATTACCATCAACAGACTTTTCTCCTTCTGTCAAAACAGAGCCTTCTGGTAAATTTACTGATGAAAGACCAACTAATGTCTCCTCTCAACCAGCTAGCACTGAAGCAAGTAGAGTTAGTCTATCAACTGATGTCCAAGTTAAAGTAAAACCAACAACGAAGAGGGCACCTACAGCTGTAGTAGGCTCAACAACTGATACCAAGCCTGATACCAGCTTTAGTTCCACAGTTAAAAAGAGTTTAACTCAAACGACAAAAGTATTTTCAACGGAAACTAGTTCCACTGTGTTATCTAGGCAAACTACGTCAGAATCTTTAACCGCATCTCGGCCAACATCAAAAGCAGCTGCCTCGTCACAAATTACCCATACTTCGTCGACAATAGTTAAACCTCCTACTACTTCATTTAAGACTCTTACACCAACTTCACCAACAACTGTAGGTAAAACTACCGATGCTTCTACAACAACGAAGCCTCGAGAAAAGTTGCACTACGAATTATTGGTAAGTAACGAAAAATGGTAATATTTTTTAGTTTTCATAACAAACGATATCATTATGCTTTTGTTGTTTCGTATTACTTATGATTTTCCATAATAAATACTTTTCCGAACCCAGTGGCCCGTTTGACCCGGTGCTTATCTCCGATTTTCATATTGTTCAAATGCGAGTCTTTGACTTCCCCTGGACGGGACACAAATCCATCACAGGTTAGCTCACAGATGCTGGTACTCATTTACCTACCCCAGAAGGATGGAAAGTTGAGTTGGCTTAAGCGGGAAAGAAGGGCGCACAAAAATTCAAATTTCGGCAAGCCGGGAATTGAACCGGCGCTCAAACCTTGTGGTTGGAAAGCAGAGATATTATTAACTGCGCCTTTTGCTACGCCCGCCCGTTTTTGTACTTTAAACAAACTAATCTTTTCTTCACATGAAAGAACTCGCGTTTCGTGATGTACTTATATATCATTCTTAAGGTAAAACTCAGATACCTTAATAGAAAGAAACTTTACTTGTTTGCTTGAGTGAAGAAACACACAAGCGTACTTACATTATTATTTCACTTTCTTTAATGCTTATTACTTAGGTAAACGTGAACTATTTTATTTTTCCTTTCCTTAGGGAGATGGGCCAACGGTGGTGTATAGACAAACGTACGATCCACGTCCGGGTGTTTATCAAACCTTCGAAGTTCCCGTTCTAGAGGTACAACATTCATCAAAAATCTGTAGCAAGTTTTTGGTCTAGAATCTTAGATCAAACAAATAAACACAAATATAATTAAATTTACATGTTTTAACGTTGTTATACTTGTGAAAACTTTCACGTCGATCAACATGTTAATTGAAAAATTGAACACATTGTAAAGTTTTCCTTTTAGCTTTATTTGGTTCTCATTTTACCTCTGTTACAAAATCTTAGCAATTTAGCTCCATTAAAGTAATATGTGTATCTTAAGAGCATTTTGCAATATGAAGGATTTTAATTGTTTTTCCTCATGAATGAAATTAATTTTAAGCTTCATCATTATTAACATTAGTTTTTTTTCCAAACACCTTCTTAGTAACCTGTAGAATACACTTCCAACAGTTAGTCTGGAGAAATTTATTATCTTAATTCAAGGGTTTTGTCCATCTTATATTGAGAGAAATAGTTAGATGGAATTACTTCTCATAGTTGCGTTAAATCATTCATCAGACAGAATGGCTAGATATGGATGGTTCTACCCTATCACGTCAGATTTTATTGAGGACTCTGGCCAATGTGAACGGAATTTACGTCAGGGCGTCTTATGGTGGCAGTCCAAAGGAATTCAGGTATTAAATTAAGTACAAAAAATTAGCTATTAACACCAGGATATCAAGCTCACATGGAGTGTAACGCCTGATAATGTCATACCTTGAACTGACAATTGTTAAGTTTATAACGTCCCTACACCTGGTGAAAGCGGGAGTTATCAAGGCCGAGGTTTGTGTTAGTTGCCGAAGCCGAAGGCTGAGATAGATAATACAAGCAGAGGTCATAATAGTTCTAGCTATGATGCAAAAACCGAATCCAATAATTGCTATATTATGCATTTATGCATTTTTTACTCTGCTCGGCAAAAATGCAGAGGTTTTATCAGTGACAACTGTAAAGTCCCATCATTCACCCACCATTTGAAAGAAGCTGAGATACAAATCACGCATACTTTTGGGGGACGCTGTCTCAACATCAGATACGTTTCTATGGATTTGGAACAATGTTTCAAGGTCCTTAACCTGGTCTCTGTTTACCCTAAAAGCATCAAATTTGGTCAAATGACAACTTTTAACGTGATCTTTTATGTGGTGGTGTCAGATTATCGATGGTTAAACTTTGAAACTTGCCCCAATTCCTTGCGCAATTTCGGAATGGCCTATAACTGATTTCACGTCTTTTGTTGCAGTATTAAAGAAGTGTCCATGGATATTGCGTCATCGAAGAACACGGGTGGAGGCCGAGCTGTACTAGTTGAGCATTGTAGCTGTCCCAGAGAATTTCAGGGCCTTTCATGTGAAGTAAGTTCAACTGACAATGTACTGTTTATTCTGTAATTGTTCTGATATTTGACTTCTGATTTCAGTACCTTGAAACTGATAAGTTGTTATACTATAGTATTTCTGCAGTACCAAAGACATGGTGTATGCTATTTGAAAGCTTTAAGAAAATTACTCCAAGTATTCTTAAAACTCAACCAAGATACACAACACTGTACACAGATCAGTCCTGTGAATCGTTTTATCACCCCTCGGCTGTCTCATAAATCTGTTGGTAGATTTCAAGCTTTTCACGAGGGCAAGTGGCAAGAGTTTTTTGTAATGTTGACATAACTGAGCCTGATCAATTCAGTAGTGAGGTATAAAAGGGTTGTTTCCTTCTCCGGATCATCTTCAACCTACTCGTCTCAATGGGGCTGACCTCAGCTCTTTTTCGATACTAATGAATATAGCCAAAGCTCAAACACCTCAAAACGGATGGAAAGATCTATTTGTTTTTGTTACAGGCTAGACCAAGGTCGGGGCATCACTTCTGCGCGTCTTCTTTTCGCTGATGACATGTGCACTTGCTGCCTGCTGTGGAAAAAAAACACTGTAGCCCTTCCATTTTCTTGGAAAATATGGTAGCGAGGTGTTTTGTAGATAAGTAAGTTGAACAGATATATAGAAACAGGACCGGACTCTACTAAATTCTGCCTTTGACGGACCAGAAAATATGGTAGTCACCAGTCTCCCATCACTCGGTCAAGGTAAATCCGGAAGTGATTTTTTTCCAAACTTTAAACGCAAATTACACCATGAAGAAAAATCTTAATGGAATTTTTCTTTTGCTATCATCAATAGAAGGGTAAAGATTTTTATGCGTATAAAGAACCTTAGTTGATATATACACTTTAACAAATTGCTACCCCGATAGGGTTTCTTTCGCCAGATGGAGGACTTCGCAAACAAGATAGATCCAGGAGCTTAAAGGCCAGCAACTCCTTTGGGCGTTTAAATCTTAGGCTAAATAGGGCACGTGGGTCGTCATCTCGCACTGCTATCCCTGTCTAGAGGGAATGTGCTATTATCCTTAATACACGGCTGTAAAACATGGACTTGTTATTGATGATGCATTAGAGAACTTGACCGGCACCGACTTCCAGCTTCGTATGATTCTGGGCATTACTTGGAAGAAAAGATTTACGAATCAAGACGATCTCTAGGAGAGTAATACTGTCGGGAATTCGATTTCATAGCCTAGATAGTGTGACTTACGGTAATGTTATCAGATTGCAAGAAGACCGTTTTCCCAAACGTAATAGATTTCCTGTCCTGACCTTGTTTGACGAAAATAAGCAAGTTGGGCTAAGACAAACTGCCCGTTCCATTTACATTCACGGATGCGTTCAGTTATAATCCAATAGATGTTACCTTTGCACCATCGGATTTTCAGCCGAGTGCAAAGTTCTAGTTTCCTTAGCAAAAGGAGCGGTGAACGTTTATATGAAGCAACTTGATGGCCCCGATACTAAACGTTAAGCCATGAAAGAGTGTGAGGAAAATTCCAACATTAAGATCTTCTACACCTCGAGTTCCGAATTTGGGCTGCGGTATCGTCAACGATTTAAGCATTGGTGTTCTTTTTCGCAATGCAATTGACTACTATTAAGTTGGTTGTATTGTAGGAAACTTGTTCGAAGAAACAAAATACTCTTATGCGATGTAAGAATTATTATTTAGAAGTTATTAGGTTGCTCGACATCGTCTCGTTAATTGATATGTGCTTTTAGTTTTGCATTTAATCTTCTAAAATTCTAGTTCTTCTTTTCCAGGCGTGTGGCCAGGGCTACACAAAGTTAAAAGAAAATGGCGAAGCAGCTAAGTGTGTTCCATGTCAATGCAATGGACATTCACTGGAGTGCGATTCGGAGAACGGAACTTGTTTTGTAAGTATATTATAATTAGATAGCATTTTGGCATTTTTTTTTCTTTCACGGCTATTTCATCTCCATTATTAGATAGATAGATAGATCCTTATTAAAATTCGTAATTCACGAAAATACCCACAGACAAAAGTGTGAGTTTGCCATATAGAGACAACAATAAAAACATCAATACACTTGTCAGCAACCACTTATGTGATAAAATTGAAAAGGCGTCTATTGATGATGCATCGCTTAAAACAGTCAGTTTTTACACTAGGTAAGATGTAGTTGTGTCCTCGCTTCCTAAGCACGCATTTCCTCAGCGGGATGAGTAGGTCATTTAGTAGATGTTTTTTTATTAACCGATAGTTCCTCCCAGAATTGTCTATCTCTGATTCTAATTAAGTCTATTATATGCATAACCTTGTTGGCATATCCATAACGTGCTGCACGTTTACAAAATCTATCGATTTGAAGAAGATATTTGTTGTTAGAAGCACATGCCCAAACTTCAATTGCATACTTGAAAAGTGACATGATTAAGCTTTCAAATAAAACCGTAAGTTCTTGTAAAGAGTAACCATAACATTTACAGATTCTCAAAATGTACAATCTAGAGCTTGTTTTCTAACCCAACTACATGGGTCTTCATTAAATGTTACTCCAAGAAGTTTCAACTCACTCTTTCTCCCTATCCCTTCTATGGTCACGGGTAGCGGCTTCTGTGTTCTTCCCTTCACCACCATCTCAGAGGTCTTTATGATGTTTAACTTCATCTTATTCTTCTAAGCTCAATGCTTAATGTTAGCAACTTCTAGGTTTACTAGATCTTCCGAGTAATCTCTAGATTTCACAGGTATGCTTAAGATAATATCATCTGCATACTTGATCAGCACGTTCGCTGGACTCACAGATATGATGTCATTTACCATAAGCAAGAATAAAATCGGGCCCAGTTTTTTACGGTCCCTCGAGGGACACCTCTGTGTCAGATAACTGGTTACAACACCGTCTACCACGGCCCTCTGCTGCCGTCCACTTAAAAATTTAACAATCCAGTTAATGACTTAAGCTTGGTGTTATAGGTTTTCAATTTATTACAAAGAATCTCACGAGACACCATGTCAAACGCCTTATCAACACTCGATCAAAGTCTAAATCTTTGTCTAACGAGCTCAGCCAATGGTGTTGGCACTTGATTAGAGCCATAGTGGTATTTAGCCCCTCCTTGAAGGCAAACTGGTCGGTACGAATTGAAGGCTTTAGGATGGGGGAACTTTCTTGTTTCCACACAACTCGTTCAAAGATTCTCATAACAATGCCTGTTAGTGATATAGGTCTTAGCTAATTGCATTAATTGAGTGGTGATACTTTTTGGACGGGAATGTTTTTTCTGTATGAAAAAAAAAATGGTAGAACTTGAATGCTCTCATTATAGTTTTGTTATTTCATCCATTAGCAAGGCACTTTACTTTTGGCTGATAAGTTGGAAAGTTAAACTACATTGATGGAAATACTAATAATTCCTCCCTATGTTTGAGCCGTTTATCAACATTACATACTTTTAAACGGATCTCTCAAGCCCGAGCTGAAGAAAAAAAGAAAAGAATCTAGGAAAGTCAGCATGATACTGGGTCACCAAACTGATTATCAAACTTACAACCACTACGAACGGACGAGTCTGCCTCGGATAGGCTTCGTTAGACAAATGTGCGCAGGGTTGTTAGAAGATTTAGAGCAGCCGGAGCTGCTAAAAGAGTCGGGAGGGAGGTAAAGTTACAGAATCTGAAACAGATCTTACCCCGATCGCTACCTTGATCATTTTTATCTTGTTTTTTATTAAACTTCCTCCTATTAAAAATTAAAGTCTATCAAAGTCCTGGTTCGTTTTCCTCCGTCGCTGCCAGTCGCCATGACTTCTCCGTACATTGCATGAACTTGGGCGTGATGTCGTATTTCGCAAGTCTAATTATCGCAATAATCTTCAATATCTGATTAAAGTGAAAAATTCCTAAATGTTCTCAATCGTGACACAATTGAATTTCATCCATTTTAAACAAAGATATTTATAATTTCCTTTCAAGTTCGTTTTCATGTCTATAAAACTCTATTGATACTCAGACACAAGCTTTCATGCAGAAAATTGAGCGACAAGTATTTAGAGAAGCAGGCGCATTTTTCAGGCTAGCCAAGGGAATGCGCCGGTTGCCGGTTTATTTTGACAACCCTGAGTGCGCTTTTAGAACATGATTGTCGCTAAAACATACATCGTCGTAATCATAGCTTTAATGGTTGATTTCTTTACACAGAATTGTCTGCACAATACCGAAGGAAATAATTGTGAAAGATGTCGATCCGGTTACTATGGAGACGCATCCGAAGGAACTCCAGCGAGCTGTAAACCATGCCCCTGTCCTCTGACAACTTCATCTAATCAGTAAGAACGACTTTTTTCACGGTGCAGGAAAGATTAGAAGGAAATAATACACTACTAGTACAATTTTAACCAGTTTCATTTTATTTTTCCTGGTCCACCAAATTTGACATTTGAGGAATACTAGAATAGCTTTTAAACTTAAAACAACTTCTGTTATTAATTTTCTGTTAAAGGTCAAGAGGTTGTTTCTGAGATTCAATAAGATATCTCTAAAGGGGATGCAGTAAAATCCCGCGTAGAAGAACCTAGATTTTTCTAAGTCAGCCTGAACAGGTTCATATGTATGTAAATGTGCTTAACATGGAAATTATGCTGTTTAGGTTCTCAATTAGGTTCTCAATTAGGTTCTTACATTTGGTTAAGAAAAAAGTACTTGTATTGGATGTTGTGGCCTTTTATATTCAACTATTCGCACAATATTAGTTATATGAAGTACAATAGAGTGCAAAGTAACATTAGAGCCGTATAAATTGTACAAAATAGAGCTAAATTAATAATTTGGGTTAAGTAATACAGAATAAGTTGCATTTGTTATTTACAAGAAAAAAAAGTTTGAAGTATAGTACTTTATATCAGTTACTTTGGAAATTTCAGGCTGAAATGGTTCTTATGTGATCATGAAGCGTGCTTATATAAAAATTTCAGCTAAATATTTAGGCTCTTATACGTAGGGTTTGTATGATCGTTGGTTTGTCGCTGTTTTCCAGGTATTCCAAGAGAAATACCTTGCGACCTTGAAACCTTGCTCGTGAGAGTTATAGCAATAGCAAAAGCAGTAAATTGCAATAGTAAATTTAACGATAAGTTTTTATATTTTTTATGCTTTTAATGCTTTTAAGAGACTATAATTTCTCCATTTCTCTCCATTCTAGGTTCAGTCCGACGTGTTTTTCAGATTTTGATGGTAACCCAGTGTGCGACGCTTGCCCTGCGGGTTATAATGGACGAAACTGCGAGTTGTGAGTTAAAGACGACCATCTTTGGTATTTGTTAAAATAAATAATTTACATTAGTCTATACACTTCGACAAGAGCATAGAACTTAATTTCCTTTCTCAGTCGTTCGTGATTTTGGGACATCTTTTATTAGTTTGTACCATTTCACACTCTTGGTCCATCCCTTTTCACATTGACAATGTTAGGTGCACAGAGGATGTTTTCTTACCATTTCTTGATCGTTTTACTGATAACAACACTTACCAGTTTTTGATCCTTTACCGCATATCGGCTTTGTTTCCATTTTCCAGCCACCAATTAGGATTTTTTCATATATGTATTATAGCTCTTTCAAACTTTTGTACATTTTTAACATTAAAAACGTTGAACTATTAATAAGCTCTTTCATTTCTTTTCTGTAGTTTTCCTTACCAGTATTAAAATGGGCTTTATTGAAATTTTAAAAATCTTTTTTTTGCCTGTCGTTTTGTATGACAGTCCAAGTTAAAGTTCTGTTTAGACGATCGCAATAGACAACTGTCGAAGGTTTTTTCTCAGTACGCAAAAGGACTATATAGAGCATGAAAAAAAAAAGACAAACTTGATGAAATTTTACAAAAATGCTAATAACTGCTTTTTGATTTATCCTTCAGTTGTGCAGAAAACTTCACAGGCAATCCGTTGGTGCCAGGAGATAGCTGTAAAATTATTGGTGCGTTTTAACAATTATCTGTATTGCCCGTGTCAGTTGTGTACTACATGCTGATTGGATGACTGCTATTTAAAAAAATATAAGAAATATAAAATGGTTTCCTTGTTTACGTAGTTATCACTGATGAACTAGATGCTCAAATAGTCAGAGGTTAGCATGCAAAGAATGCGAGCAGGTTGTGAATGCTGTGTGGTCGTCGGCAGAAATGAAAGAAATGATTCTTTGTAAAATGACAAATGACATAAAAAAAGTTCAATTTTTGCAGTAGAAAGAATCCTTCGGTCCTAAGTAAATCGACTTCTGAAAGTATCATCAATTTAAAAGATTCTGAAGTTGTGAAAAAACTACAAAAAAGACCACGTACTGTCCACAGAGCTTTACAGGGGGTTGCAGCAGGAAATCTAACAACTAAACCATCCGTCTACATCCCGTTTTTCAATGAACCGCAGTAAAACTTCTTCTTGCACTGACGTCAGCTGCGAAACGTTTTCGAATTTTTGAAGCGCTTTAACTATACCATTTCTATATTCACTGGCCGCTACAAACCGGTTTTGATACTAGTTATTTTAAACAACCAATCACAACGCTGTTTCATACAGCATAGGTGTTTAAACCAATAAAGTTTCAAGTTCAGATTCTAATATCATGAAAGTGAGGCCAACGGCTTGTGTGACCAGAGTTCTCCTCCTCTATCTCTCTCTGATACCCATGGTAGGATATAAGGTAAAAACTTCAGGCCCCTTAATTACTGTGTATTTTAGTCCTTCATCGATAGATGTTTTATCGATAATTGAATATTAAAACAGAAGTTTACAAGGGGCTTTTTCTGATATTGTTATAATCCATGATTGTTCTTTGGTGGTTTATTGCGCTTAACAAAAATTGTGATAGAATCCATTTTTTTTCCCTTTTATCTTGCCATTTTCTAGCACCCGAGTATTGTGACGTCAGAGGTAGTCCGTTTGCTGTTCCCAACAACACAACAAGACGATGCATATGTAAGGTGAGATTGATAAATATACTTATGGGACAGTTTTGATCACTAAAACATAAAAAAAAAACAATTGTCGGCACTGGATATTAATCTATTATATTAATCTATTTTAAATTACCATGTCAGTGCACTTCTGATCATTTCTCGTGATTCGTATTCAGGCGAATGTGAAGGGTTTCAACTGCCAGCTTTGTAAACGAGGAACATTCAATTTGCAAGCAGCCAATGAGCGAGGCTGCAGTCGGTGCTTCTGTAATGGAGTTAGTGATAATTGTAGCAGTAGTCTGTTAAACAGAACACAGGTACCAATTTCACTTGCTTTTTGACTAATTAGAATGTTCTCTCTTTAAGTATTTGTTTTTTATTCTAACATATAATATTTATCTACTCTATATTTTTATTTGCTGTATAGGAAATATTCAAAGGTCAGAGTGAAAGACACTTTTTAAGCACGTTTTTTTTTAATGCACAATGTAGTTTTATTAAACAGATATTTATTTTGACTGTTATTTTTCTTATTTTCTGTTTTTTTCTCTTCCTCTTTTTCATTTTGTTCATTTAGTTTTTAGTTAAACCGCGAGATTCCGAATGTTACCTAACTCTAATATGTTTTTCTGTGTGTTTATGTAAATAGAAATAGCCCGTGGCGACACAAACACAAATATATACTCTAAGAAACTTTACACCTTAAAGTAATACATTTGTAACTGTCACTTAGCATTCATATTTTTATTAAAATGCCGCTGAAAAACTAACATTCATTCATTCACTGTTGAGTGTGAGATAACTCTTGAACACATAAAACAGGCCTGTAGCAATAAAGCAAGGAGTTAACTTGTCTTAAATCCTGTTAATTCATTTCAGAGTGGTGTTTGACTTTATATTTGCCGCTTTGCTGCACATTAACATTTTCATCCCTTCTTTTTAGATTCTCACGAGATTCAATAACAACGTTTCAAGATTTTTCTTAAGCGATGCAAACCGAACATTTATATTGGATGAAGGCGTATTTGTAAACGCTCTGACCAAAGACCTAACATTCCAGTCCTTTGATAATGAAGTTGTTCGAGGGAAGCCACTTTACTGGATGTTACCCAAACTATATCGAGCTAATAAGGTAAGTAATTTTCACTTTGCCTTTTTGATGTCCGTAGGTTCCAGTTTCCATTTGCTTGATTCCAGTCTTTTGTGACTGAATTCTAGATTCTAGATTCTAGATTCTAGATTCTAGATTCTAGATTCCCTTGACCAGATCCAGATTTCCTCTACAGATCCAAATTCTCTTAACTAAATCCAAGTTCTCTTTGTCGAATCCAAATTCTTTTTACTGGATTCTAGTTTCCTTTAACTGGATCCAGGTTATATTAGTGGATTCGCCGTTCCCTTTACTGGAATCCAGAATTCCGTGACTGGATCCAAATTCCCTTAACTAGATTGCAGTTTCTCTTTACTTGAATCCAGAATTCCGTGACTGGATCCAAACTCCCTTAACTAGATT